>JAUMGZ010235013.1:0-10871 GCA_032359645.1 Pododesmus macrochisma | reverse complement strand
CCAAATATCGGCTTCCTGGTAGGCATATTGAATGAATGGCAAGCTTCTAAATAACTTGCACCAAAAACTTTAACGTTTATGTGCTACAAAAAAGTTCAAAACAGGTCAAAAGTTTTAAAAAATTTAAAATAATTTTTCATTATTACTTCACTACATCAATAGTATACCCCACAGGAGCCTCCATGCCAAATATCAGCAGCCTACTATACATATTGAATGAATGGCAATCTTTTAAATAACTTGCACCAAAAACTTTAACATTTGTGTGCTACAAAAATGTTAAGTTCAAAACAGGTCAAAAATTTGAAATTAATTTTTAATTTCAACTTATTAACACCAATAGTAGACCCCCACAGGAACCTCAATGCCAAATATCAGCATCCAAGTATACATATTTAATGAATGACAAGCTTCTTAATAACTTGCACCAAAAACATTAACGTTGATGTGATTCTTAAAAGTTAAGTACAAAACAGGTCTAAAGTTTCAAAAGTTTGAAAATATTTTTTAATTTTAACTTCACAACACCAATAGTTTACCCCACAGGAATCCCCATGCCAAATATCAGCATCCTAGTACACATATTTAATGAATGACAAGCTTCTAAATAACTTGCAGCATAAACTTTAATGTTGGTGTGATTCAAAAAAGTTAAGTACAAAACGGGTCAAAAATTTCAAAAATGTGAAATCATTTTTTAATTTTAACCTCACTACATCAATATTATACCCCACAGGAACCTTCATGCCAAATATCAGTATCCTAGTACACATATTGAAAGAATGGAACGCTTCTAAATAACTTGCAGCAAAAACTTTAACATTTTCACGCTGACACCGACGCTGAAGCTGATGCTCACGCCGGGGGTAACGCAATAGCTCTCTGTTCTTCGAACAGGCGAGCTAAAAATGTCTCTGCCAATTAAAAGTCAGTGCAGCCATATTGGACAAAGTTAGGTATCGTCGAACACAAATATGATAGGGGACCTTGCAAGGAATTAACATCTAGAGCATGCAAGTAATGTCAAAATTGGAAATAAAAAATGTTAATCATTTTTTAGTTTACAAGGAATTTACATGATAAAGTAGTAGCTAATGTCAACTGAAGCGCCTGCTAGTGGTTCGTTTATACACAGATTTTGTTTGTGTTTGTACACTATAAAAACATTGACATAAGGATCACGCATATCAAATATGAAGGTAATTAGAGCATTTGTTTGAGAGAAAAAGATTTTTTTAAATGTACATACATGTATGGTCAGCCCCTTTATGTGAAAATTACCCTTTGTCAACTGAGGCGCCCCCTAGTTGTTCGTTTATACAAAGATTTCGTTTTATTTGCAAACTTTGTAAACATTGTCTACACTGGGGGCCGAGCCACTTCATTTGAAAAAATCTGATGCCCATTCCCCTAGGGATGACTTCTTCAAAGTTTGAATGAATGGTTAAGCTGTTTTGGAAAACAAGTAAAAATGTGAAAAGTTAACATATTTGTTATATATATAGTGTTGAACTTTGTCCCCAAAATACAAAATCTATTTTTGACCCCAGGGTCAGGCCTTGGATAAACTTGGTTCTCCATGACCGTAAGTTTCTGCATACCAAAGCATTAAGCTCTAGGCCTTCAAGTTTATTAGAAATTTTTTGATATTTTGTCAAATTTTCCCCCTTTTGGCCCCTCTAGTGGCGCGCCCATTCATTTGAAAACATCTGATACCCCTTCCCCAAGGGATGCCTTCTTTGAAGTTTGGATAATATTTCTACGGCTGCTTTGGAAAAGAAGTCTTAAATGTGAAAAATTAACATATTTGCTATATATATATATATATATATGTAGTGTTGAACTTTGACCCCAAAATGTGTAACCTATTTTTGACCCCAGAATCACCCCTTGTACAAACTTGGTTTTCCATGCCCTAAAGTTACTACTTAACAAAGCATTAAGCTCTAGGCCTAATTGTTTATTACAAGAAGATTTTTGATATTTTGTCAAATTCCCCCCGTTTTGACCCCCAACAAGGTGGGGCCTGGAGACCAAACCCCTTTATATGAACTCCCATCCCCTATGGATGCCTTCTTCCAAGTGTGCGGAAAATTGGTTCAGCTGTTTTAGACAAGTAAAATATGACAAGAGGCCCATTGGGCCTAAACGTCCATCTGGTTGAAATAGGCCAAACACTTAATATTTGCATTTCAATACTTTTGACACCAGGGTCATACCTTAAACAAACTTTGCTCTCCATGCCCTTAAGTCATTACATAACAAAGTATTAATCACTAAGTTTACAAGAAGTTTTTTGAAATTTTATCAAATTTTCCCAATTTTGGCCCCGAAAAAAGGCGCCCCCCACCTTAACTCTTCATTTTAACAAATCTGAACCCTCTTCCCCTAGGGAACCCTTCAGCCAAGTCTGAGTGAAATCGGTTCAATATTTTTGGACTAGAAGTCGAAAATGTGAAAAGTTAACATATTTGCCGTAGTGTTGAACTTTAACCCTTTGGGTATTTTTGACCCCAGGGTCATGCCTTGAACAAACTTGGTTCTCCATGCCCTAAAGTTACTACATACTAACACATTTAGCTCTAGGCCTTCTAGATTATCTGAAGATTTTTAAAATTTTAACACATTTTCCCCCTTTTGACCCCCTAGTGGAGCCCCCAGGGGCCAAGCCCCTTCATTTTAACAAATCTGAATCTCCTTCCCCTAGGAATATTTCCTACCTAGTTTGGAAGAAATAAGTCCAGTGGTTTAGGACAAGAAGTTGAAAATGTGAGAAGTTATTATATTTACTCTATATTATATATAATATATATTGTTGAACTTTGACCAAAAAAACTTGTAACCTATTTTTGACCCCAAGGTTACGCCTTGAACAAACTTGGTTCTCAATGCCCTAAAGTTATTAAATACCAAAGCATTAAGCTGTCAAATTTTCCCCCTTTTGGTGCCCCCTGGGGGCCCAGCCCCTTCATTTGAACAAAGCTGAATCCCTTTCCCCTAGAGAAACATCTTACCAAGTTTGGATAAAATTGGTCCTGTGGTTTAGGAGAAGAAGTCGAAAATGTGAAAAGTTAACGACGATGGACAAGATTTGTATTGGAAAAGTTCAACTTGGACCTTTGTTCCAGACAGACCAAAAAAAGATAATATTTTTGCCATAATAATGAACTTTGACCCCACAACATGTAACTTATTTTTGACCCAAACTTGAACAAACTTGGCTCTCCATGCCTTACACAACATTAAGCTCTAGGCCATCTAGCTTACTAGAAATTTTTTGAATTATCTTAACAAATGTGAACCCCCTTACCTTAGGGATACCTTCTACTAAGTATCAATGACATTGGTCTAGAAGTCGACAAATATGAAAAATTAACATATTTGCCATAGTGTTGAACTTTAACCCAAAAACATGTAATGATTTATATCAATAAACTTTAGATACATACAGGACATACAGTTATGTTTGAAATAAAGACTGTTGACCAAATTATAGACACAAGCAAACTCTAAGAAGTCGGATTCTATTGACTGTTACAAGACGCCCATTGGGCTTTAATGTCCACCTTAATACATTAACAATGCAAGAATATTTTTACACTAAATTTCCAAACAATTACATTAGGTGTTGTGAAAATCTGAGCAACAATTCTTGACAAGAAGTCAAAAATGTCTAAGTAAATCAGAAGCAAGGGCAGCTGTATTGGATGGAGTTTGGCAACTTCGGACAAAATCTGAATCAGAACGTTGCATGGAACTTCTACATCAAGTTTTGTGAAAATCTGATCATCGAGTATGCATTTTTTGGCTTGCCTGCTCAAAGAAATGGTGTTTCTAATTTTGTCACAACAGTGTTGGTGATGCAGGTTAAAGTTTTCAACATCTTTAAGGTTCTATGGTGAAAAATATCATCTTATTTATTGATTTTACCTCATCATGCATATTTATGGTTAGAAACATCTCAGATGACATAAATTTAGGTCACTTAAACATACATATTAGTTTTCTTAGAGAGTGTTTTACTTGTACAATTTCAGGTTAAAGTTTTGCTGCAAGATTATCCTGTGACATGCTATAAATGTTTAAAAATAGACAATATGTTCTAACTTTAATTGTTATTAGAGTAACAAGTATAAAATTAATGATAATAAAGTATTACAGATAAAGAGAAAATCTTCAGATCAAATATAAGCGTCATTAAAGCCCCCTTTGCAGAATATGATACAGACTTTCCATTTGTTTCCCTGGTCAAAGTGCTCCTGCAAAACAGAAACCGAATAAAATGTTATACAATGTATATTCATTAGCTGTTTCAAATTATTAACAAGATTATTATAAGGTAATGCATAAAGAACACTAAACAAATAATTAAAATCAGTTGACAAATGCTAAATAAGAGGCCCATTGGCTGAGCCACATCCTCCATCCCTTTCCCTTGGAGTGCTTCCCACCAAGACTGGTGATATCAGTTCAGCTATTTTTGAGAAGTGGAAAATGTTAAGTGCAAACATATATGCTTTTGTATGGACCCAAAAATGTGTAACCTGATTTTGATCCAACAGTGACACCTCGAACAACCTTGGGTCTCCATGCCAAACGGTTACATGATATCAAAACCGTATAAGCTCTTCTTTAATCTTCTTGTTTATTACAAGAGGATTTTTTTTTTTAATTTTGTAACATTTCCCGAAATTTTGCCGCCTAATGGAGCCCTGGAGACTGACACCTTTCATTAAATATGCTTCCTACAAAGCTTGGTTGAAATTTGGTCCATTGTTTTTATATAAGGCCAAAATAAAAATGTTTTCTTCAGGCATAAGTCGAAAATCAGAAGAGTTTATATTATGAAGAAGTGTTTAATTTTAATTAGATTGATTTTAATTTTAAATATTTGTACTTATATTTATATCATTTGGGTTTAATGTCCCTTCAACTCGTGTCATCTAGGTTATATGTAGACAGTGTCTGCTTGTGACAGTGCACACTTATGGTGACTTTATAGTGATGTCTCACTGAAATATAACGCCACAGACACATTGATGATACTTTACTTGCTCACATTATCTTTACATCGAGTCAACCAGTCCTCTTCTACCAATAAATGCTAATTTTAACGTCCTTTAACTTTTTAAGTGTTAATGTGTACAAGCTTAAGAATGTTATCCATGTTGTTAAAAACACAGATCAATAAATCGTCAGAAATCAAGAGTTTTCATGACTAAAAAAGAAACAAAAATAAATGAGACATGTTATTTAATATATGTCAAAACACATATTTACTAAAACGCTACCACCGATATCGCTCTTAATAGAAAATTTTAGTCAATTTATTTACAGGAAATTGTAAGGGTGCGGTAAGTAATCAAGTCAACTTTTTAACTATTTCATGCCTGCATGGCAAATATCAGCTATTCCATGTTAGCCTAAGATAATCTGCCGTAGGTCCGAGGAAGGCATTGAATAATCTCGTGAAAAAACCACTCACTCATAAATCTGTTGATTTGAATCAAACAGAAAATAAAATACGACAAGGTCGCTAATGTGCACGTAGTACACATTAGACATTCTTAACTTCCACAAATTTCATACATATTTAAGCTTTGATTTCATGATTGACAGCTTAGTTTTAGAGCCAATATTTAAGTGTGTCAAACCACAGGTATCTGAAATTTTATTAATATAACTACTACATGCTGATAGCGATATGGCCGCGCAACACTAAAATTTCAGATACCTGTAGTCAAACTCAAAATAAAATAAACTATTTCAGTATTAGATGGCATGTCAAATAGTACGTCATTTATTTATAATCAGAAGCATGCAGTCAGGTGCGTACAGCATATTTATAGATTACTAGAAAGTGCATGCTGTTGACAATACAGTAGAATCTACAAGTGGCAATTAATGAATTTAGGTTACACAACTGAAAATCACGTGTATAGCTATGTAAGTAACTTGCCCTTTTGCGATTTTCTTTTATAATTAGTGCAATTAAATCGTCTTTTTGATCTATTGTCTCTGAATAAGAAATGTGGACCATGTTCTGAGCGACACTGCAGTCTAAACTCTGCATGTGGTTTTTTTTGCGCCCGAGTAAATCAAAACTTCGTGGTTTTAATAAACTTGTGGACAGTCGTGAAAGACATATATGCATACATAGGTATGTCCTATCAACAATCATGGAACTCCTACAAGATGCAAAATCATGCAAGGTAAAGTTAAATGTACATGTACAACTTTTCGTTTACGATGTAAACTTTGTTCCAGTCCGGGTTTTTGTGATTAACAGGTTCCTAGTTGTGTCATACTGCACAGCATATAAGGGGAGGTAACCAGACTATATTCATGAGTAATATATATATATAGATCTTATATCTTATTGGACAGCACACAGCAGTTGAGCATCATGTAGCTCAACACTATATCTATTTTCCTCCCCAGAAGACCTAATGTTGAACCCAAGTGCACATAGGAATTTTTTACTTACCATACAAATAAATGACAATAATTATGATTCCTATGAACACCAAAAAAATATTAATTATTTAGACGATTTATTTCGTTAACTAAGCACTTTTTAGTCAATTACCGGTACTGCTATCTATAGTTGTTTACATTAGTGACAGACATATTAGCCATTGTTTTTTTATTCATACGCCACATATTGAAATGCAATGAATAAGGCAATTATCAACAACAAAGACAGAAGATAAAGAAGCAAAACAAAACAACATGACACAAGAAACACAAAATATACTTTCAGCTTTTGAAAAAGAGAAATGGTACTACTTTCTGTCCATGTTGCAAGCTGAAGGTGTCAAAGGTCTTGCTACACTAAAGTTTTGAGAGAGTAACTAAAATAAGCCTGTAGCTACATCATAGGTGTGCCCCGGCTTAAAAATGTCTCAGCCAATCAGAAGCCAGGGCGGACATATTGAATGGAGTTTGGAAACATAGGACACAGATCTGAAAGGGGGCCATTCAAGGAACATGTACATCAAGTTTCGTGAAAACCTGACAAACGGTCCTTGATAAGAAGTCAAAAATGGATCAGCCAATCGGATGCTAGGGCAGCCAAATCAGATGGAATTCCCCAAAATCGAACACAAATCTGAAAGGGGGCCATGCAAGGAACATGTACATTGAGTTTTGCTAAAATCTGACCAATGGTTCTTGACAAGAAGTTGAAAATGTATCAGCCAATCAGAAGCCTCAACAGCCATATTGGATGGAATTAGGCAAAATTGAGCATAAATCTGAAAGGGGACCATGCAAGGAACATTCACAGCATGTATGGTCAAAAGTGTCTCAGTTGTTTTTAAGAAGAAGTTTAAAATGTGAAAGTTAACCACCACCACGATGAACAGATGGATTGGTATAGGAAAAGTCCACTGGGACGTTATCAACGTGGACTAAAAAGGGTCATCCTATGACGGCTCTTTAACTATATTTCATACCAATTCTGAGGAGATGCAAATAAAAAGAACATTTACGGATGGACAATGAACCACAAATGATACATGATCAGAATAGCTTAAGGTGAGCTAAACATCTGAAACACACATGACATATGTATAAGACAAATATTAACACTGGAACTTATTGCTAAGAATATGTTTTTCATCATATAGCTATTATAATAATAGCCTTTTGTCAACACTGACCCCTAAGGTTGGTCATATTTATGATCCATGGTCAAAATTTGAAATATTACCTCGTGATCCTCAGAACACAATAAATGAATCATAAAAGCCGTCATTTGTAGGTCACAAGAAAATGTTTATAATTAAAATCAGCTGTTACATGATTCATTTATTACATATTGACCATATGAAGGTGGTCCTATTAGGGTCACCTACCTCTAAACCTATGATAAGCAAATGAAATCACCCCTTTGGAAAACTATGAAGAGTTTTTGGTTCACAACATTTTGCCCAAGCTGTAAAGTCAAAAAAGTATCTAAACTTGGCAGAGGTGACCACACAATGACTTAAGTGGACTGGATGGATGGATGGGCCCATCTGATGTTATAAAAATATCAGCCATTTGGTATGATAGGGATTATCTAATTTAGTCTTTATTTTCCAGCAATACATCAAGTGTTTGGTGATATTCTAGCTTCATATAGTCAATTTGTATTCTTGTTTAATGGAGTATTTAAAAGCCTGTGATCTCTGGTATGGAATCTGGAATATTCACAGCTTCAGACTCCTTATAAAAGTGGCACCATTTACTACACTAAAGTCATGATTTGAACTTGAATCCCAAGGGCGTGACATATGAAGTATCAAAGCTCTGGTCACTGCAGTTCCAAAATAGAAAGGTTAAACTGTTTTCAAATATTTCCATTATTTTTAATTCTGTGGCACACCCTGGGGCTGAGCTCATTTCTATGAACTTATCTGAATCCTCTTTAACACAAGGATGATTAAAAACAAGCTGGGTCAATTGGTAAAATCATTCATGAGAACAGGCTGACAATGTTAAAAGCTAATAACTAATTTAATACATTTCTATAACAAGCGGCCCATCAGGCCTTAACAGTCACCTGAGAAATCCAGGTCAAAATTTTTTACGAGTTATCATCTATTTTAAGATTGCCCTGCCCCTTATGAACCTTCCCCTCCCCCACCTCTACTTGAGTTTGATTCTGTTCCTCAGCATCAAAGGATCACTTTGTGTAATGTTGGTCAAAATTCACAAGTAAGTTTCAAAGATTTCTTTTGAAGGTTTTGCACTGTGATCCCTTATGGCCCCATCCCTCATCCTCCTGGAGGGTCTGCCCCTTCTTGAGTAAGATTCTGATCATCATCATCTAGGCATCATTTTTGTGAAAGGTTCGTCAAAATCACTAGTAAGTTTCACAAGAGATGTCTTTTGAAGGTTTTGCATTATTGACCCCTTATGCTCCCGCATAAAGCTAAAGCTCCCCTGGGGTCAGTCCTGTCTTGAGTAGGAAATCTGATCCTTGTCATCGATCTAAGTATCCTTTGGTAAAAGGTTGGTCAAAATCCACTGGCACAAGTTTCAGAGATGTCTTTTGAAGGATTTGCACTCTGTGACCCCTTATGACCCCGCCCCTCAAACCCCCTGGGGGTCAGCCCCTTCTCAAGTATGAATTATGATTTTCATCATCTAAGCATCATTCTGTGAAAGGCTGGTCAAAATCCACCTGCACGTTTCAGAGAATATGTCTTTAATAGGTTTGTACACTTTGTGACCCCATATGGCCCCGCCCCTCAGCCCCACAGGAGGTCAGCCCCTTCTTGAGTATAAATTCTGATCCTTATCATCTAAGCATCATTTTGTGAAGGGTTGGTTAGTTTCAGAGGAGATAACTTTTGAAGGTTTTTTCGCTCTTTGACCCCATATGGCCCCACCCCTCAGCCCCCTGGGGAGTCAGCCCCCTCTTGAGTATAAATTCTGATCCTCATCATTTTGTGAAAGGATGGTCAAAATCCACCTGTTAGTTTCAGAGTAGATGACTGTCTTTTTAAGGTTTTGCCCTCTTTGACCCCATATGGCCCCGCCCCTCAGTCCCCTAGGGAGTCAGCCCCTTCTGAGTATAAATTCTGATCCAAAACATAGGCTTATGATTACCACCAAGTTTCATCAAAATCTAACTGACGGCTTCTGAGGAGAAGTCGAAAGTACGATTGTTTACGCACGAAGCCGACGACAGACGAAAGGTGATCACAAGGTTTGGACATTTATGGTTACATGGAGCAATGGCCCTTTAATGAGTATAAATAACACACAGACTTACATCAGTGCAGGAAATGTAACAACTATATTCATTTGGTTGACATTACTAGAACTACATGCTGCAACAACGGTCACTCCTGTGCATGTACTTCCGTCAGAATTACATAAACCCTTCCATTCATTGTTAGTCGTTAACAGGTTTTTTATTAATTCCTTTTCATAATCGCCAAGTGCTCCAAGCACAGTACAAGTAAGACTAAATTCAAACACAAGATTCAACACCAGTTTCCTCTTCTTTATGCCTTTAACTAAAAGTAAACAAGTTGAATTTCATATAAACCTGTTACACTTTATAGTATGCAAGTGAACAGAACAGTTCACAACATGTCAAAAGTTTGTAAAGTTGAACATATCTTTTAATCATATACATAGATGGTAAAGATGTACCACACTATTTAAACTGTTCTCATTTTTACAAATTCAGCGCACAAAGTCAATCATTATCTTATCAAGAATATGCTGTTTTACCAATTTCATCCATTAAATCTGTTTAAAATCAGGAAGGACGACATCTGAATCAGAGAGCCGACAACCAACAAAAATAAATAGCACATTGGCATGTATAAATTTTCAGTGCATCTATCAAACACTAGATATTTTCAACCAATTAATAAAATGTTGTTTCAAAGCTAAGAGTCATCATAAAAGAAACAAGAGGCCAATCTGGCTTTAGGGTCCATCTGGATAAAAAAGGCCTGTACCTGAAGGTAAATTTTTGGCATTTGAATATTTATGTACCCAGGGCCATGCCTTGAACAAATTATACAACTGATGACACAATAACACTATATAACTGATGACGCAATAACACTATATAACTGATGACACAATAACACTAAATAACTAATGACACAATAACACTATATATAACTGATGACACAATTACACTATATAACTGTTGACACAATAACACTATATAACTGATGACACAATAACACTCTATAACTGATGACACAATAACACTATATAACTGATGACACAATATCACTATATAACTGATGACACAATATCACTATATAACTGATGACACAATAACACTATATAACTGATGACACAATAACACTAAATAACTAATGACACAATAACACTATATATAACTGATGACA
>JAUMGZ010235002.1:0-10872 GCA_032359645.1 Pododesmus macrochisma | reverse complement strand
TCTCTCTCTCTCTCTCTCTCCCTCCCTCCCTCCCTCCCTCCCTCTCTCTCTCTCTCTCTCTCTCTCTCTCTCTCTCTACCAGTTTGGTGGCCCCGCTAGTGCTGGTTAGGGCTTCAAGCTGGTTCACTTCATGCTGGTAGACTGATGCTAGAATAACAAGTTGTTGGATCGAATCCTGGAGGTGTCAAAACCTAAGACGCTAAAATTAAGCAATCTTCTCACTCCCTGCTAAGAGCTCAACGTTACTGGGTAGGAGGAGGACTGGTTGGCTTGGTGTCATGTTAATGTGTCTGTGGTGTGATATTTCAGTGAGGCAGCACTATATAAAGTCACCATAAGTGTGCACTGTCACAAGCAGACAACGTCTCCATATGACCTATATACATGAGCTAAACCCCCAAAAACAAACTCTCTCTCTATCTCTATTGGTCTATCCCTGTCCCTCTCTCTCAATCCATTGATCATCTTAATTCTCTCTCTCTCTCTCTCTCTCTCTCTGTTCTATAATAACTCTCAGGTTTTTTTTATCTCTAATGATATCTTTTCCTTCTCCTGAACTTTCTCACTCTTTCATTTGTCCTCTTTCTTTGATCTCCCCTTCTCCGTTTTCTCACTCCACCCTTGTTCTTTTTTCCTCCATTCTTGCACTCTTCACTGCCTTCACTTATAATCTCTTCTTCTTCCTCTCTCATTATTGATCACCTTTAATAACTTCCTATTGGTCTCTCTCTCTCTCTCTCTCTCTCTCTCTCTCTCTCTTTTGCTATTACTTTCTTTCTTGCATCTGGCTTTCTCTTTCCTCTATATCTGGCACTTTACCTTTATATTGATCTCTTTTCCTTCCTCTGTTCTTCCTCATGCTCACTCCCTTGTTCTCTTTCTCTTGCCTTGAGTGTGGAATCCCTGTTATGTTTTCTATCTCCACTTTTGCTTTTTATCTCTTTCCCTCCTGTTGTCTCTCCTTCCAGTGCTTACTTTACCCCGGTCTCTCTCCCCAAGCCCCTTCTCTCTCTACCATACTTCGATTATTTCTTTACATTCTCTTATCCTCCTACCTATTTCATGGGTCCACTCCCTAACACCCCACCTCACTCTTTCTCTCTCTCTCCATCCCCCTTCTCTGATATATTGTTTGCAGCACCTCCTTCCACTCCAGAAAGTACATATATTGAAGCAAAACATATAAATACTACTACCATTAAGGAATATGTAAATATATGAATTTTATTGTTTAAGAAAATTTTGTTTTAAAAAATGTCATTGCATTTTATTTGTACAGATTTTATTTTGTTTTAATGTATGTTTTGGAAGTTGGAGGGTAAATTCATGTTATTTATAGTTATCTTTTTATTGGATCCTTTCCCAATATCTAATATTATATAATAATTTCTTACACACAAAACATTTGTATATTTTGGTAAAATATTGTATATATAACTCTAATTGTTTACTGAGTAACACAGGTTACAGCAGATATACCCCTTTAACAAGCTTCGAGAAAGGTGCAACATATTTGGTAATAAAATTGTATACCCCATGACTCTTTAACAGGTAGATGTTCATATAATATCACATCAAGATAGGTAAAGTGCCCCCCAGGTACAGCAGGTGTCAATAGGTAAAATGTCTTGTTACCTGTATAAGTTACCTGTACACACAGTGTTATCACATGTCCGGGAGTCTCTTATCTTTAGCATATATACATAAACATATTAGGTGTAAGTGATTTAACTGACCACTCCATGTATATAAGCATATTATGACAAATATGATAAAGTTTATCTCTGGTCATTCCTAAATAAATCACAGCAGACACATGTTTACATGAAATATTGATAAAACATATCAGTGAAGTATTCGGTGTTAAGAAATTTAAATTGTTGTTTATTTGAGTTGTAGCTTTTATCACCTGAGGTAGACTTGTATAGTTCTGCACTTATCTGGCAGGTGTAAAATTTCCAGGTAAGTTGAGGATACTTTGATCTGACATGTATAGTTTTAATTGCTTGACAAAGATATGAAAACAACTCTTTGTTTTGTGTACACAGGACACAAAGAATATACAGTAGTTTGTTTAACTATTGACAGAGAGCTGACAGCCCATTGTCTGTAACTTCATTCATAGAATTTTCTGACTTTTGGCACTTGGTTGAACTTGAGATTGTTTGTTGTTTCTGTGATTTTACAGTAAGAGAAGATAATTGTTTGAGTTTTTGACTGGATATATCAGATCTATCAATTCTGTAAACAATTACTTAATAGTGTACTACCGGTATATATGTTAAAGTCAATTGCAAGAAAGTACAATACAGACTGTTTATATACTGTATGTCTAAATGTAGGTATATATATTGACTGTAAACTAAATAAACACTGGTCAGATCACTGATGAAAAGTACATGAAATTCAGCAAGTCTGCAAATTTAAGACTGACTGGACTTTGAAGTACCATAAGTACATTTGAACTACTGTGCAGTTTGAAAGTAATAAGTATCTTCTAAATTGCTGCTTGTTGAAACATTGGATTTTATCTTGAGAAGTTTTGGGTGACAGCCTCAGCACTTAATAGAATCTACTTGAACTGTAAGTATCAATATATATATACAAACCATCAGTATTTGTATTTACTATGACAGTATGTTTTAAATATGATATTGTTTCATAAATAGCCAGAAAGCATCACCACCTGAATCATTGAGTGAATCAATTTACAGGTCTAGTTTGCCTTGTGCATAATGATGTAGATTGATAAAGAAGCTATATCGTGCCTAAAATAAGAATCATGAAGTATAATTGCCACTTTTTTAGTTTAACTTAAAACAACTTTCATAATTACTATTGGCTGTGAAAACTGTAAATATGGCTTCAGAATGATTAAATCAGTTGGTATTAGCTATAAAACGTTGCTATTGGTTATAAAGCGTTGCTATTGGTTATAAAACGTTGCTATTAGTAATAAAATGTTGCTATTGGTTATAAAATATAGTCATTTTCACACACTTATGATGCTCTATAGAAAGGCATGTATATGATATGGAATCCATCATAATATGACAAAAAGTGGCTGTCATGTACTACACCAATATTATGAATCAATACGTTATTGTAACCAAGTAGGTTTTCTGTAGATCTGTACAGCATCATGTATGAATAATTCATGTGAAACAAGAAACACAGAACTAATATTTTACTCAAGAGAAGGATAAACCTGTGAAATGATTATAGAACTGAACTAGTGAACTGTACTTCTGAGAACAGAAGAGCTGTGAACATAATCATTACAGGAAATTCTACAAGTAATTACAGTTACTCTGGGACCAAATACCCAGTAATACTTGCTAGGGCTATAACCTTAGTATAACACTGTTGGACAAAGATCAGGCTATTACCATAGTATACCACTGTTGGACAAAGCTCAGACTATAACCTTAGTATAACACTGTTGGTTACCCAGGACTTCCATGGCAAACATATTATACGAACAATTAGTGAGAGAAAACTGTGTCAGTATAGTTACTATACAGGAAAACTTTTCTTCTAAAAATTGTTTTATACATTAACTTTATAGAGACCTCGGGATCTGACTTTACAGTAATTTGTGTATGTTCCTACACTATTTGTTTGGTGACAACACAGATCAGAATACTTTTGCCTTCCGCATGGTGACATGGGCAGCAGGAAACAGAATTTTCCCCCCTGTGGCCTTGTTCCATTACACTTTGTGTCATTGGTGACCCATGTGTCCTATACACCAATGGAGTTAAGGAAATAGCTTCCTCTATCAAATTGGTAGATGTATCAATGTATGTGTTAGTGACCGGAGCATCCTTCCACATGTGTAACCCATTGGTCAATATTATCCTTATTGGTTCTGTCACTTTCTAAATACAGTAATTAATATACAACACTTTATACATTGTCTATAGATCCAATGTTCTTATTCTAATTGGTAGCTACTGTATATGAGCACGTTGTTGTATCAAATTAGAGCCGGCTCTCAAATGTATTCAAGATCTCCATGTTTCATTTATTCTACACGGTCATATAATACAATACGTTCCGTCATGTAACGTAAATAATTATAAAGTGTTACTCACTGTTTGGGAACTTCAAGATAAATTTTTCTAATCTATTTGTAATAATCACAAAAGACTGACACCCAGAAAAGACAAATAAACTGAAATTTTTATTGGATTTATATCTAAGAAGAAATGTTTTTTCCTCTTATAATTATCATATTTATCGTAGGCACGATTCAGATTGCATTTTTGTATTCCAAAGTGCTCAGCCCCTGATTATGATATTGGGAGAAAAGTTCACTTATATAAATTACAGCACATACATGTACTAACTGTAGAACCTCAACTAGCTGATGTCCTTTTGACAATGCATGGCTAATGTAAAAATAACAAATGTCATTAATAAAACTATGATTGTCAAAGCTTGATATGCACTTAACAGTAACAAAATATATTTTCATCTTGATAAGCACGGCCAAGCTAGTTTAATAGTCATACAGATAATGAGTACAATGACAAAGTCTTCATTTTTTTTTATATCAATCAAACCATTCATATTAATACAACAATATTATCTATTAAAAAGAAGTAAAGATTAATTAAATAAGGCCAAAAGAAAAAATACTTGTGTTTCCGCTAACCCTACCGACCCTAATTTTTAGTGCCTATCCTAAAAGTTTTTATGCCATTTTCAGACAAGCACTGTTAAAGTCAGAACCTCTGTCTCTATAAAACCTATGTAAAAACTTAAAATAAAATAAAAAGATTTGCCTACCTACCTACCCTAATTTTTGTGAAGCCGTTAGCGGAAACATAGTATTAATTTTTTTGGCCTAATCAATTATGTGATGATATATCAATATGACTTCCCTGGATCATAGCAAGGGAGATAACTTCATGTTTTTTTAGTGATATGGGAGACAACTCTTATCATTTTATCTCAATTATAATAGAAATGTTAATTGTTCAATGCAGAATTGAATATAGAAGTTTTAAATATAAGACATAAGACTGGCCAAAAATGGGAAATTAATTAACTGGAGAATTATAAATTCATTTATAGGTTAAACCATTTTCTTCCAATGTAAATTGTCTTAATTCTATCTGGAGTCTTATTTAGCCTGTAATATGTTTGTATTTTGACAGATCTCTTCAATGTTAAGTGAATTAAATGAGTGATTTAACCTTATAGTATATACTTTGTATGTTTAAATTCTTCTTGTCAGTTTTGACAGTAATTTACATTCCACACTTCAACAGTACAAGTATGCCTCAATCCCTGAACACTTTACTTTGTGTACACAACCTTGACTTTTACATTTAAATATTTATTATTAATGATAAAATATTCAAACTTCTTTTGTTAAATACAGTTTTCTTTTAACAAATTATCATTCCTTAGCTATAACAGTTCATCATTTCTGACCAAAGTACTCTATTGAAGCCATAAATTATGCATGAAATAAAACAAAAATTCTAAATCAGATCGAACTCTCCGGCAAAATTTTTAAATTTCCACCTGAAATAACAATCATGTAAATTTGACACTGATATAATCTGCCAAACTCATTGGTGGCCACGATTTAATCTTGGTCAATTAAAAAAAAAACCAAAACATTATACCAGCAGTTTTATATATTTTCTACTTATACACCTTTAATTCACATTCAATGTAAATCTAGATAAATCTGTGTGATAAAAGTAGATGGTGTCAGATGTCCAGTTTAATACTGATGTCCAGTGATACACCTCAATGTCCAGCCCTGGATGACACAGTTGGCAGGTGTAGTTAATTAATGTCCACTTTTTGCTCTTCGACCTTTTTAATAAAGTCTGAATGAAGCACATTTGTGCTGGTCAGACCAGTTCACTCGTCCAATAGTAATTTGGAATGTTTGTTCTACTAGAGTTTATGTACGTCCCTTTCAACTCATGTTTAGGTCATATCGAGATGATGTCTGCTTGTAACAGTGCACTCTGATGTCAAACAACTTTTCTCACACCTGTGCCATCTGAGATTTCTCTATCCCATCCTAGGGTTAGATAGGTGCGAGCTGCTATTATAGACAATGATATGACGTGGTGAAAACGATGAATATGCATCACAACAGCAGACCAAAGAAGGAAATTTATCAGATTTTCTTGAAAATCATACAATCAACGCTCTGTTTTTTCGCCGAGATATTAATGTTGAAGGTGTGAGAAAAAGAACCAATCACCCCCGGTTGTGTAAGATTGAGATATCTCACCCTTGGACTGAGATTGTTAGTTCTGAACTTGATAAACCTCATTCAGGATGAACAATCCCAGGTCTTGGGTGAGATACTTCTATCTAAGACAACAAGGGGCGATTGATTCTATTAAAAGTGCTGTCTCACTGACATATCATGCCACAGACACATCAACATATATCTCTATTTTAAATACAGATATTTGTATTTAATAGGTATCAATCCAAAATGGCTTGCCATACAAAAACAAGAATCTGTTTAAATTTAAATTTAACATACATAGGTCTGTGCACATGGGCAAATAAAAAGGAAAATGGGGAACACACAAAGAAATAAAAACAAATATAAGTATCATTTTAACTCTGACTGCTGCTGTAAATTTTTTTGGAAGAGTATTCTTTACCTGGCAGCATCAAACACAAGACATCAAAATTAGCTTAATTAGGTTATCGTGTTCTTCCTTTATAAGCACTCAAAATTCAGGGTAGGAAAAGACTGGTTGGCTCAGAATAAGGATAGTGTGACATGTGAATGTGTCTGTGGTGTGACATTTTAATGAGACAGCACTATCAATTCACCATCAGGGTTCACCGTATCACAAGTAGTCACCAGATCCATATGACTTAAAAATGAGTTGAAAGGGACAATAGACCCCAATAAAAAAGTGGAGAAAAGAAAAACGGAATATTCATAATTAAAGGGAGGTAATTCTACTAAATGGTTTTAAGTTCTGGTTGTTTAATCTAACATTTGTTGTGAATAAACTCAAATATGAAAATATGCAGAAGTTAGGATTGATTTTCCAGTTGTTTAGTTAAGTCTGTGTGTACTGTGTTTGTCTGTGATCATTCAATGGTTAAGTTTAGTCTGGGTATACTGTGTTGGTCTGTGATCATTCAATGGTTAAGTAAAGTCTGGGTATACTGTGTTGGTCTGTGATCATTCAATGGTTAAGTTAAGTCTGGGTGTACTGTGTTGGTCTGTGATCATTCAATGTTTTAGTTAAGTCTGTGTGTACTGTGTTGGTCTGTGATCATTCAATGGTTAAGTTTAGTCTGGGTATACTGTGTTGGTCTGTGATCATTCAATGGTTAAGTTTAGTCTGGGTATACTGTGTTGGTCTGTAGTCATTCAATGGTTAAGTTAAGTCAGGGTGTACTCTGTTGTTCTGTGATCATTCAATGGTTTAGTTAAGTCTGGGTGTACTCTGTTGGTCTGTAGTCATTCAATGGTTAAGTTTAGTCTGTGTGTACTGTGTTGGTCTGTGATCATTCAATGGTTAAGTTAAGTCTGGGTATACTCTGTTTGTCTGTGATCATTCAATGGTTAAGTTAAATCTGGGTGTACTGTGTTGGTCTGTAGTCATTCAATGGTTTAGTTAAGTCTGGGTGTACTGTGTTGGTCTGTAGTCATTCAATGGTTAAGTTAAGTCTCGGTGTACTCTGTTGGTCTGTGATCATTCAATGTTTTAGTTAAGTCAGGGTGTACTGTGTTGGTCTGTAGTCATTCAATGGTTAAGTTAAGTCTGTGTGTACTCTGTTGGTCTGTGATCATTCAATGGTTTAGTTAAGTCTGTGTGTACTCTGTTGGTCTGTGATCATTCAATGGTTTAGTTAAGTCTCGGTGTACTCTGTTGGTCTGTCATCATTCAATGTTTAAGTTAAGTCAGGGTGTACTGTGTTGGTCTGTAGTCATTCAATGGTTTAGTTAAGTCTGGGTGTACTTTGTTGGTCTGTGATCATTCAATGGTTTAGTTAAGTCTGGGTGTACTGTGTTGGTCTGTGATCGTTCAATGGTTAAGTTAAGTCTGGGTGTACTCTGTAAGTGTTGGTCTGTGATCATTCAATGGTTAAGATAAGTCTAGATGTACTGTGTTGGTCTGTGATCATTCAATGGTTTAGTTAAGTCTGGGTGTACTCTGTAAGTGTTGGTCTGCGATCATTCAATGGTTAAGATAAGTCTTGGTGTACTGTGTTGGTCTGTGATCGTTCAATGGTTTAGTTAAGTCTGGGTGTACTGTGTTGGTCTGTGATCATTCAATGGTTAAGTTAAGTCTGGGTGTACTCTGTTGGTCTGTGGTCATTCAATGTTTAAGTTAGTCCAGTTTCTATACAAACTTTCATAAATAGTGTATCCATGTAAATGAGAATAATATTATGCATAACCAATTTAAATATTATCGTCTGTGGAATTGATTCTGTACAGAAGTTTGACAATCATACTTTTTAACAGCACTATGTTAAATTTACTTTTATAAGATACACGTCTGTCATCTAGGTGTGAATTTTTGGACGTTTGATCAATAGATACACACCTGTAGATTTTACCTGTACTTAAACTTCAAAATAAGACACTACTAAGCATTAGGTTTATGATATTGGTTTTAAGTATGTTTTCATTGAAAAAATTATTGAAACTGTAAAATATATGTGATATATATACTAATCCCTCACAATAATACCTCAGTTCTACAATGAATGGGCCTTGTAAACTCATAAAGTGTCATCATGTCTCTGATTTGTCTTGGTTATTTTAATCTGAGATTTAATAGTGTTTTATTTGAAATTTGTGTTCAGGTACAATCCGGTTACTTTCTAAAGAAGACATTTTGTAAGCATAATGTATCTTTTATTTTGTGCTTCCTGTTGTTGTTGTTGGAACAAGCCACAACATTCTTTGTATACCATCAACTTACATATAGGTGTCCTCACATTTCAAAACTCTAACAATTCATTTTAAAATTTATACAAAAATGTACCAACAAAAATACAGGTTTCTTGATGCAAGTCTTTAAACATCACTCACTAACAAATCTTTTTGAAAAATGAAGAATAACAGAGGTATCTTTTTGCAAGTTGTTCTTTTATGTTTATATGCAGGTGATTTTTAATACACAAGTAGTGATATGTCAATTTACCTACAAAAAGAAACTTATGATTAGCCTGTGTAGAAGTGTTTCGCTAACAACAACAGGACACACAATTAATCAAGGTACCACAAAAATACAAACTTTTTTATGTTGATCTCCAGTTAATTATCTACAATAATATCTGATCACATTTTTAATCGCCGTAGGGATAAGTCTGAATTTTATTATATTTACTTTTAATTTGCATAAAAGACATTTTTCCATGTTAGTGAGATAGAATTACAGGTTGACACAATGGTGTCTGGAGACTCAGTGATGAGATCAGAGATAAACCTGTGAATACCTGCATGTTTCATATTCATCGGGTGTCACTGAACGGGTGGAGTTATTCAGGTTTTATATAAGTTTAAAAAGCTATGTACATGTGTATTTAGAGATATGTTAATCTCTGAAGCAAGAATATGTATATGTAATGATAATAGGTGATGATGATATTGCGTTTGACATTAAATATGTAATGCTACTACATGATAAGTTTATAATACTGAAGAATGAAAAGGTTCACCCAATGTAAGACTTACAATATCATATGACTGCAAATGTTGGTTGAAAATATCAAAACTCTTTAAATTGTTGATGTTTGTTAACAACTTGGATGTTTAATAGTGTTTCTTGGTCATCATGTAATTTATCCGATTCAGATGTCAGTCCGTATTTCCAACTTTTTATTTCATTCAAAAGTTTTCCCTTATATAAACCTGTGTTATAAACCTGTGAAATATTTTATAGTTTTTGTAGGTGCTATAGCTAACAAAGATGTCAAAGTGAACTGTCAAAAAACATTACAGTATATAAACTAAAATTTAAACACAAATCTTCATATTATAAAGAACTTTAGGTGCAAGATTATACTATCCCTCGTACCTTGTGAAGTTTCTACATATTCATATTAACTGTCAATCGTAAAGGTCACAAAGCAATTTAAGACCACCTTAGAACGTGATGAACTTAAGCTCTGTACATCCGGAATCTTCAAACAATACATCTGTTTTATCGGTTTTGTCAAAGCAAATGTCTATATGTAATTGATAGATGAGTTTATTATTGTAAACTTCATATTTACATATTAAATTCTCCGAGAACACAAACACGATGTGACTTATAAATCTGAATTTGTATCCTGTTCAGTTGAAACCATTAGATGTAATTATTGACTGTTCTTATGACAAAAGAAAGCTTGCTGTCAGAAATAATTCCTCTATTGAACCATGTCGACATCGTATGTTAAAAAGATATCTTTAAGCAATTTTCTTCTAAAATCAGTGACAACATTTTTCTATTGGATATTTCTAATCTAAAATTGACATAAATTTGGTTTACCATTTGTTATATAACTAAAGAGTTGGTCTTTATATACAGACAAAAATAAGTGTAATTAAACTTCAAGGGACCTGATTTTAGTGGTCTTTGTGTACAGATGATCTCTTTATAGAGGTGGTCGCTAGAGCAGGTTGCACTGTAATTAGACTTCAAGGGCCTGATTTTAGTGGTCTTTATGTACAGATTGTCTCTTTACAGAGTAGGTTGCTAGAGCAGGTTGCACTGTGTCTGACTTTTATATGTAAAGTGACATTTTAGAGTTGTAAACTTTGGACTCTATTAGTAAGCTAGCTTGGTTCTCCTCACACATTAAGCTTCATATACTCATGTTTTTCATTCAAATAATAATTATTTTTTTAAAATGTTGAGCTAT
>JAUMGZ010234991.1:0-10872 GCA_032359645.1 Pododesmus macrochisma | reverse complement strand
TGTCATCCCGGTGATCGTCTTGCTTGTCATCACGGTGATCGTATTGCTCATCATCCCGGTGATCGTATTGCTTGTCATCACGGTGATCGTATTGCTTGTCATCACGGTGATCGTATTGCTTGTCATCCCGGTGATGGTATTGCTTGTCATCACTGTGATCGTATTGCTTGTCATCTCGGTGATCGTATTGCTTGTCATCACTGTGATCGTATTGCTCATCATCACGGTGATCGTGTTGCTCATCATCACGGTGATCGTATTGCTTGTCATCCCGGTGATTGTATTGCTCATCATCCCGGTGATTGTATTGCTCATCATCCCGGTGATCGTATTGCTTATCATCCCGGTGATCGTATTGCTTGTCATCACAGTGATCGTATTGCTTGTCATCGCGGTGATCGTATTGCTTGTCATCGAGGTGATCGTATTGCTTGTCATCGAGGTGATCGTATTGCTTGTCATCGCGGTGATCGTATTGCTTATCATCCCGGTGATCGTATTGCTCATCGTCCCGGTGATCGTATTGCTTGTCATCACGGTGATCGTATTGCTTATCATCCCGGTGATCGTATTACTTATCATCCCGGTGATCGTATTGCTTGTCATCTTGGTGAGCGTATTGCTTGGCATCGCGGTGATCGTATTGCTTGTCATCCCGGTGAGCGTATTGCTTGTCATCCCGGTGAGCGTATTGCTTGTCATCACGGTGATCGTATTGCTTGTCATCATGGTGATCGTATTGCTTGTCATCGCGGTGATCGTATTGCTAATCATCCCGGTGATCGTATTGCTTGTCATCGCGGTGGTCGTATTGCTTGTTATCCCGGTGATCGTATTGCTCATCATCACGGTGATCGTATTGCTTTTCATCGCGGTGATCGTATTGCTTGTCATCCCGGTGATCGTATTGCTAATCATCCCGGTGATCGTATTGCTAATCATCCCGGTGATCGTATTGCTTGTCATCGCGGTGATCGTATTGCTTGTTATCACGGTGATCGTATTGATTGTCATCACGGTGATCGTATTGCCTGTCATCCCGGTGATCGTATTGCTTGTCATCCCGGTGATCGTTGTGCTTGTCATCCCGGTGATCGTATTGCTTGTCATCCCGGTGATCGTATTGCTTGTCAACCCGGTGATCGTATTGATTATCATCCCGATGACCGTATTGCTTATCATCCCGGTGATCGTATTGCTCATCAACAAGGTGATCGTATTGCTTGTCATCCCGGTGATCGTATTGCTTGTCAACCCGGTGATCGTATTGATTATCATCCCGGTGATCGTATTGCTTGTCAACCCGGTGATCGTACTGCTCATCAACACGGTGATCGTATTGCTCATCAACAAGGTGATCGTATTGCTTGTCAACACGGTGATCGTATTACTTATCATCTCGGTGATCGTATTGCTTGTCATCGCGGTGATCGTATTGCTTGTCAACCCGGTGATCGTATTGCTTGTCATCCCGGTGATTGTATTGCTCATCATCTCGGTGATCGTATTGCTTGTCATCGCGGTGATCGTATTTCTTGTCAACCCGGTGATCGTATTGCTTGTCATCGCGGTGATCGTATTGCTTGTCAACCCGGTGATCGAATTGCTTTTCATCCCGGTGATCGTATTGCTTGTCATCCCGGTGATCGTATTGCTTGTCATTGCGGTGATCGTATTGCGAATCAACACGGTGATCGTATTGCTTATCATCCCGGTGATCGTATTGCGTATCAACACATTGATCGTTTTGCTCATCATCCCGGTGATCGTATTGCTTATCATCCCGATGATCGTATTGCTTATCATCCCGATGATCGTATTGCTTATCATCCCGGTGATCGTGTTGCTTATCATCCCTGTGATCGTATTGCTTATCATCACGGTGATCGTATTGCTTATCATCACGGTGATCGTATTGCTTATCATCCCGGTGATCGTATTACTTATCATCCCGGTGATCGTATTACTTATCATTACTGTTCTTAATGATAATCATTGATACGGTTGGTCTTGTTAATTATTATCATTTATTTTATTGCTAATCATTATGACTGCTCTTTTTGCTTATCAATATGACTGCTCTTATTACTAATCGTCATGGTTGATCGTTTTGCTTATCTTTATGGTTGCTCTTATTGCTAATCATTATGACTGCTCTTATTGATTATCTTTATGGTTGATCTAATTACTAATCATTATTGTTGATCTTATTGCTAATCGTTATGGTTGATCTTATTGATTATCTTTATGGTTGATCTTATTGCTAATCATTATTGTTGATCTTATTGATTATCGTTATGGTTTCTCTTATTGCTAATCATTATGGTTGCTGTTATTGCTAATCTTTATGGTTGATCTTATTGCTTATCTTCATTGTTGCTCTTATTGCTAATCGTTATGGTTTCTCTTATTGCTAATCATTATTGTTGCTAGTATTGCTAATCCTAATGGTTAATCTTATTGCTAATCGTTATGATTGATCTCTTTGTTTATCTTTATGATTGCTCTTATTGATTACCTTCATGGTTGCTCTTTTTGTTAATCTTTATGGGTGCTTTTATTGCTAATCTTATGACTTCCTTTATTGCTTATCTTTATGATTGCTTTTATTGCTAATGTAATTATGATGGTTAATTTCATTGCTAATTATTAAGATAGATTATCTTGTTAATTATTGCGATTGATCCTATTGCTTATCACTGCGGAAGTTCTTATTTAGAATCCTAATTGTTGGTCTTGTTGCTAATGTTTACCATTAATTTTTTGCTAATTGTTGATTGGATTGCTAATCAGTACGGTAAATCTTATTGGTATCTACGGTTTTTCTTGTCGTTAATCATTAACATTGTTTTTATTGCTTATTTACGGTAGTTTATATTTCACTGTACTGCTCTTATTGCTATCAATAGCACTGTTCTTTGTCGGTATTAGATTGACTGTTCCGTCAAGCAGATGCAATCTTTTGATGTTCTATACAAGTCAAAATCAAGATGGTACGACACCAAATGCAAATCCTTCACATGCGAATATTTTTATGTTTAAATTAAACGATATATTCAGTAGAATCTTTAAGTATAATAAAAAAAAGTAGAATCATTCAATAAACCAAAAAAATCGTAAGTCATCTTTAGAAGGGGAGAAAATGTCCAACCAACGTAAACACAATGCAACAATTGTAAAAGCACTTTACTTCTAACTATTGTCTTAACGTGACGGAAACCTTCTTTGAGAACATCAAGGTAGACAGGAACAAGATGGTCTATAGATAAGGACAAAAGTTTTGCATGCACAAGTCAATGCTAGAACGTACACAAGAAACATACCCCGAGGCTAAGGTTACCTCTCTTAAAAATATTTACTTTAGATAGAAAAGCCTTGTTATGCAAACACTCTTATCTGATTTATATGAACATCGTTTATGTACAATATAAGTGTTTTTGCTATCGATAATTCTTTCTTTACTTGCAACTTAACAGGAAATGTTATCTTACTGCTTGAAATTTGTCTATCACCGGCAATCAAGTGGGTACAACTACAATACGGGCAATCATGTATAGGGTTATCACGGCTGTTTATCACTTGATGTACGATCATACCAAATATTCAAAAGGAATTGTCTTACGTCAGACAAAATCACTAGTTGTCTTTTACATTCGATACAACGTTTTGTTGTCAGCCACTATATACCACTCGGAACTCCTCGGAAGATTCGTCTCATCTTTCATTAGAGTGTAGGTCGCCTGGGGTGTTCCGAATACTTTATATGCATGAGTTTTACCAAAACAAGTGAAAAAAACACAGTATTTCAAAGTGATCATGGCAAATTAGTTATACAGGTTTTAAACAGGGTACACGATCCCATGTTCCCTGTCAGGATCTTCTGTACCCGAACCTTTTTATGACTTAATATGATTACAATATACATCCGGTTGATTAAAAAAATTGTCCTTCCCATTTTAGCCTTTATTGTTAAGCGTGATTAGAATTTTGACCGGTACTGTAGGTGCATCTTTTGTTGTGCCATCATCCGACCTCAATGAGTCACATACAATAGCTCTATGCGTGAATTTTAATTTCAATTTTTGATCTCCCATCCATAACATTACACCTGTATACGCGAGGATCAGATAAGCTTTCCTTTATGCAGAAATTATAAATTTTCATCCAAATATCTAGTTACTGATACGACAACTCCGTGATTTACAACTCCGATGAGAAATGTGATGAAAAAACACACAATAAGACCGCACTAAACATAAGGAGCAACTCTTCCGGTTTTCTTAACTTTTTAAGTCTCTTCTTTTCTCGGTGAATGGATCATTTGACTAGTCATACATTAACTGTAAGTGACACCATCCCATTTCGCACTATAAAAGTGTTGAACTTTTGTCAAAATTGCGTCTTTTCAAAGACACACAATATTCGACTATTATTTCTTATTCGTAAATAAAGTCTGGGTATATTCGTCATTCGTTTCAATGTCAACATTTACATTAATTACTTACATGATCTTTAAATAACATCGACCTGCATGTGTGTTCTATACTCTCTTATAGGAACAATATACCCTTTTATGTTTCTGTAATCGTCAAAACACTTTTTAAGCACCAGCAATCAACATTTATTTATTTTTGCGCGATAGACTTTGTTACAATTAAACGTTTACGGTGTTAATAAAACAGTTATGGCCTACATGTTAATAGTACAATTACCTTTTTTGTCGTATTTTACATGTAGGTATGGGAGTGGTGCGTTACGTGTATTACATAGGAGTGACTTATCTCCATGGAAATATTCTAGTCGCATCAAAGAATTGATATAAAACACCCATATGAAAAGAGAAAAACAACTGCATTAATTAAATAAGAATGGCAAGCAAAGAACTTTATTTAAGCGAAGACACCTCGCTAACGGCGGATTGAAGTGACAAATAGAATTGAGTTATACATTAGTTCATAGTAACGCGGACTGATACCTATCGATATGGAATACAACCTACATCAGACGACACAGCATTATACCCACTTGACTCTTGATTTGCCAGTCTTTGGTCATTTCAATTTCTATCGACCTCCATCTGAGAAAGCGACACATATCTAACTATCTTCTTGCTACTTCAGCTTATGGTGACCGATGGATTCGACTCAGAGATACTAGTTTGGTGCTCATACCATTAAAGAAGACGATTTAAGAATAAAGGAAATTAAATGTTGTAAAAATTCAAAGAAATCAATGTTGCATGGCAGCATTAAAGTGTTTGACCGAAGAAATTGTGTGCATTGACTTCACCTCGTCTGTATGTTAAGATAATATGTTTGTCAATTAACCATTTTCATTGCACGTAGAACGAGTGTGACCTATTCAGACTATTTCTTGCTAAGTATATGGTAAACTTAGACCTCTGTATCGGTCTAACATAACCTTAATTCTAGAAGCAGAGCGAATAATAAGTGTCGTCTAACCTATGGGAGTATATATTAAGCTAATCTACCACACTAGTTCAAAATTGCAAGCTAAAACGGGCCAAAAATAATTGTAACATCTATGAAAGGAAAAAATAAACAATTTAACATGTATATATGAACATCACTAGGATGTTGTTCACTTCAATAGCCCACACATTTTGTCATACTAGGTGATTGAGAGCATATAGAGTAAAAACAACTGAGAATTATATGTTAATACTGTCCTCTTAGCTCTTGTTTCTGTAGCCCATTTTCTTGCAGCAATAAATCAGAGCTACGTACGCATTAAAGAATAAATTAAATGGTTTTGGTACATCTGATGTATTCGATAATGAAAAGACATATCTACACTGTATTCATCTTACATCTTAGCCATATCATTTTAATAAAAGAATACTTTAAGCCATAATAAAATGGACGTTTTACCAAGAGGAGAACATTTTATTTCCACCCCTAACACAAATAGTTACCGGTATCATCTAGAATGTTTATACGTCGCACAGGTGAGCAGACCAATGAGAAAATCTGAAATAGTCTTAGATTAAAAAACAAACAAAAATTCATTGTATTACAGTAGTCCCGTTAAATGACACGATTTATAGACATTTAGGTGGAATTTCAAAGGGAACTTATTATGCACAAATGATCCCTGACTTGATCCACCATTTATATGAACGTAAATATAAAGCTGATATTAGAGAAACAAACAAGTGGATCTCAGTTATTGCTTCAGTAAATTAGAAAGCATAAATCCAACACAAATATGCAACTCGAGCAATATAAGTTCATGGACATAGGTACACTAAAAGGAAATGGGTGACGTACAGAAATATTAACTAAAGCAAACATGAACCTATACAGTATGCACAAAGTGGTTTACCAGCTATCTGTGTATCGACCGATGTTATTGATGTCTATGTGTCCTATGTGGTATATTTGGTAGTATTCGCAAAACTGGACCATGCAAACATATTAAAGACTTGACTTTGCTACATCTTTGAATATTTTGATGTGAACCATAAAACAAAAGTACACCATATTCTGGACAGGCATTGTAAGTCACTAAGTTCAATACCAAATTGATAATAGCAAGTAATCGTTTGTGAGACCTATACCTTATAAAAAATCTCGGTTTTGTTCCAAGTCGGACAATTGTTTAACCAAGAGATAAGCAAGAAAGACTAAGAAGAATGAATTTAGAGTTGATGCGACCTAGGAACCGAACATAAATTCAGAAGCTATATAGATAGTTGGGATGAGAGGAAAGAACAGTCCAGCCCAACAATACTACGTATACATGTATAGAAGAGCCAAACCCACAATTTAGATGAACAATGGTCTTTTTCAACGTATTTCTTGGAGCAGCTATTTCGCGACAATCAAGTCGGCAGAGATGACGTCATAACAAAACACAAACAAGCAATAACAGAAGCCGAAAGTTCAAGCATATTATTTGGAATGATGTAAGGGCATCACATGTCCACAAGCTTACAAGTCGACACAGAAGAGACGACGAAAACTGTGGTCACTTGGACATGAATACATCGACTCACAGACCGACCATAACGAGTGTATTCCATGAATACAATGGAACAGAGAGTGTCCTACTACAAATTCAACCGATCATTACTATAGCGATTGTGTATACACATAGAAAAAGGAGGGATACCATTTTGTCTAAACTGGACCTGCTAGAAAATCTAGGTCTTGATAAAAATATTGATCATAAAATAATAAAACTTGAGATCTTTGAATCTGCATTTCAACTTAAAATGGTGTTTAGTTGTATCACGCATAAAAATATCAAAGGTTTTCCTTGATGATATGAATAAAAGGGGATTTAATAATATTTGTTTTATTCTCAGTGCATTTCCGCTAGCTATTAAAAGTCTTTTCAGTTCGTTAATCTTCTGTTGTAGAGAAAGCAGAGTATTAATATAAGAACCTAAGAAAGAGGTTTGGTAGACTCAGCAATAGGTCTCTGTCATTGTGGACCCTTGTGAATCCTAGAAATCTACCACAAAGCTAGCAGACCACCAAAGGAACATACAAGAGACCCTTTGTTACCATATCTATCTATCTATAAACGTTTATATAGACTCCATGGTTAAATTCAATTTAACTCATTAAGCAACTTGAGTTTTATTATTACAAAATGCACTTGATGACCTTTTGTGACCTAGCACATGGACTTCGGAGGTGAAAACTACCATAAAATGTTTCAGCAGACCATTGTCAAGAGAACTGGCATGGCGGTTGGTTTCCCCTTTTGGGTTGGACGAAAACAAAATACATGCCCCCTTTTTAAAAGCTGCTTCTAGACAACCTATGTATATACATTATTTAAGTATTTCTGATAAAGATGCAAACTGGCTACACATACGTTTACAGTAGAATGCTGTCACAGAAAGGACTTCTTAAACATAAGCTAGATTATCTAATTACACTTGGTAAAAATCATCTCCTTGTATTAATTTATACAGCAAAACGTTATATTGTCGATATTTGCTTCTCGTTTGCTATTGCAGGATAGTTTTGGTCGTCACTATAACAGACGGATGTTTGTATATGTTTTGTAAAATACACATTTAATATAATTCACAAAGAAGAGAGTGTACATTGAGTAAAATATATATGAATAAACTTAAGTTGTGGTTAGAACTAGGGTATATAAATTGTACAAGTAGTGGCTTACGACTCCATTCATAAAGTCACGTATTGTATATATCGGGTACTTGTGTATTTCAATGAAAAACAGAGATCACCATATTATTGACCCGACTGTGATCGCATTTACATTTAACCTGTTTGAGGAGTGTATCATGTGATAAAGCCACGAACAAACCTGGTATTGTTGTCTTATCAGACGCCCCGTGGAAAGCCCACTTTGAAATTTTACCTATCATAATTATAACAAATCTGAGTATCGGTGTAGCTATCTTGAGAAAAAGATCTAGGATTATCTTTCACTCAAGTATAAGGTATATGTGGGCAGTCTACAGACATTAAAAGAAAAACGGTTTGATGTAGAAGATTAATGAATCATTCGTCACTATGTATTGTAATTATACAAAGGTTTTATTGGGGTAATTAATTGATATAAAACACACAACACAAAGGGGGAAACTAACATGATAGTAACCTTGATACTCGAGTGTTGTAAAGAGACGGCGTCACGCCATTCAATATTGTGTTTATAAACATATCCCATGTCACCGTATATCATCGTAGAGGGTTTACTACCAACCCCCGAGTAACACTGACATAGTTCTACCAGGTTGATGGCCTCAGATAAAAACGCTAATGTTGCAAAAATGTCAGTATACGATATTATAGACAGTCAAAAAGCACATGATAAAAACATATAAAACGATTAAATAGGAAGATATAAGCACATGAAGAGGTTAACACGTTAATGGAGAAAAAAAAAATATATAGGTAGACGGATGGAATTTCTGTCAAACTTGTAGACGAACGGAATACAGACAGGTAAATACAGACAGGTAGACGGAAACATCAATTACTTGTCTTGTCGATTAATAGATTTAATAGCTTTTTGATAATTTAATAAACGTAGATAATGTCTGCTTTACAATCGAATATGAACATGTCTTCATAGTTTACAGCCATTCAGAAATAAAAACATATAAACTGAACAGAAATGATCTTCACGCGCGTAGATAGGAACCTTTATTTAAGCTTTCCCTTACGAGCATAAATAGGTATGTTCAAATCCTGCAATTTTGGAGCATATTGATTTTGTGTATTACCTTTATTACGCAGTTGTGTGCCGTGACCACGATGTGTACAAACGATATATTGTATAAATGATCCGCACGAGAAAATCCAGGACTTGTTATGATAAGTGACTGGCCGTACGGAAACTAAAATATTCTAATATAATATGTGATGATATGACTGTTTTCATAAGCACTACTTAGTTAATCATTGTTTAGAAGTAGCTTCCCAAGTATTTTATCTTCCCTCCGGAAACAAGGTTTTGTTTTCGTTAGGTGTACTTTTATTGCCTTTTAAATAAATTAGCAGTATATATAGATGATCAGTTGGTTTGCATCTAGCTTTTTATTCCCCATGCTTATAGAAAGTGCAGTGCATTATAAAATCCTGCTAAATAAAATCGCCAAAAATATATGACATAGAAATGACGCATATATAAGAATTTAGTTAGTCACTACATTCATCCCTATTTATTGTTATTATGCAAACAAAAGTACTGTGACAAAACGTTTAACAAATAAATAAATAAATAAGATGACACATAATTAAGGAAAGCTGTTTTCTATCAAAGTTACACTCACTACAAAGATTGCATTATATGAATGTTTTTGTCAGCTAAGAGGAATTTAATCATTTCAGAATTATAGGTCTTACTATACAAGATACACTCAACGACTTTTAATTTCCACATTATAAAAAAATTGTTTGAACTTGTTATCAGTGTCGCACGTCCTTTTATGCACAACAATCCTCGATGATGTATTTGGCACTGCAGCAGTAATATTTCACAAGATCCACGTGGTACGTGTAACGCACAATGAGAACTCTGATTACAGGTGTTGGTGTCAATTTGTCAAAACACATACCCACAGTTACATTTAAAGATAGACATATAGTGAAAAACAGGATGACTGGAATCAACAGCACGAGAGACATTGACAAACCAACAATAGCTGCATCAAACAATTCAGCAACAGAATAAAAGGAATTGACGGCACCATTAAAGTGGCATACACACTACGGTACTATGGAAGCAATTACTTCAATAAAAAGAGTTAGTTATAATAGCACTATAATTAGATGATGTGTCGTAAAATTAATACTAGCCATGGCAAAATTCACTGTTTCTCGTGCTCAGGTAACATCGAATCCTTATACACCTATATCAGTGAATGAACTCTGCCCGATAACATAAACACAAAACACCAACGCTGTCTAAATATCTGTCTTGAGCAATACCTAAGTGAAGACGGTTTGGGGTGCTGTCCAATATCAACGCCTGTCATTCATTTATAATTCGGGTCGAATTATAAATTTTCATTATTTTTTAAATTTGGTAACTTTCTTAAGATACATGAACTTCAGATTATATTAACGAAAAGTTGCTTACTTTACATGCGTTATAAAAATACCCATTTTAAAAATAAATTAAAAACCAAGCAATAATTACTATTCATTGGTGTGCATGTAACTTTAACCCCAACAAGAAATGTGATCACCAGAAGAAAATATTTTGACACACAAAAAAGCCACATTTATAAACAAGTCACACCAAAATGAACTTTCAAACTAAGATGTGTATTTAAAATGACGTTATTATTATTATTATTATATTAGGGTTTAACGTCACGTCCAGAATATTTCACCGATATAGCGACAAAAGACCAAA
>JAUMGZ010234980.1:0-10872 GCA_032359645.1 Pododesmus macrochisma | reverse complement strand
CTTCTCAGTGCGCATGTCAAATAAGAAGGCGAAAAAGCGCCGTTTTATTTTATTAAATTTCGCTTTTTCGCTTTGTCAGGGCGACAAAGCGCCAATTAATAAAATAAAACGGCGCTTTTTCGCTAAAGCGAAAAAAGTAAAAGTGGCCCTAATCAGCCACCATATTAAACACCTGGGCTCGTATGCAGTAGATGAAGAGGTAGAACATTTCATCGCGTTTGGTTTCATTGTGTCATTATTTCGTTTCATGTAGAAAATTGGTTATTGATTGTCAAATTTGTGATTAATTTGAACTTTGTCATTTTGTTCCAGGTCCATGCCACACAACCAGTCACTAATAAGTTATGGATCTATATGAGCAAACAGTTTCATACTTGCCTGAATTCTACGTTGTTGTCCTTGTCTGATTGATTTTTTGGCTCTTTTATAAAAAAAAATCAGTCTGTCCGTCTTTTAAAAGAAGAGTACGTTAAAGGTTTCTGTTTTGACTGTGTGTACGCCTAAATTGATGGCAGGGTAATTTGTATAGTATTCTTGGGGTATGGTATTTATCCTTAACATCGCCTCTGTTGATCTGTCTATTCTAAATTAAGTTTCCTCATAGAGTCTGCAAAAGGCTTGGCTTTGGGCGAGGTCCAATCACTCATTTGGTTGGTTTAACGTCATTCTCAAATATTATTTTTGGTGTCACGTCACGGTTTGCAGGTTCATACGTGTGATGACGTTTTGTGTGGCTTTGGTTTGTTTGTTAATGTCTTTTGTTAGAATGATCCTATTTATTATTGTTTTTAGATCTAAATATTAGAGAGAAAAAAAGCACACACACAAAACACGTACAAGTACCCTAGAATAGAGCCCTTGTGCTTGGGAAAGTGAACCGTGTTCACATACCCTTTACGATCTACATGTATTTGACAAAATTAAAATTTGTGAATGGATTGTTCTTATGTTTTACTATCAGCTTTTAGTACGGTTTCTGTTAAAGAGTGAACGTAAGTGCATGTATGTATGTGTTTGTGAATATGTGGGAAATTAATTATACATACCCACAGTTCCAGTGCAGTCGTTGTCGATATTTCTTGAGGCTGTCAAAACATGAACAACAAATCATATGTTACGGTGCCTACGAGAGAGAAATGTCGTGGGTTTATATCCTAAAATCAAACACAAAATACTTTCAAACGACTATGTATGAAGGGAGTGTCAAACGTTGTAATGATTAAAAAAAAGTCAGATTCATGTACTAAATTTTGTGATTTATAGTGTGAATTTTGCGATTCACACTTTGCACCACATCAGTTCCGCGATACAGGGAATAAGCGATTTTGCCAGTCAAACTATGTAGAACGTTTCCAATGGAAATACATGTTATTCCCTATATTAATAACATGATTTTCAATGTAAAGCAAGTTTTACAACATAAATCACACCCTCTCTGTGCTTGACACCTTAGCGCGATGGGAGATTTGAGTGTCTCGGTGACCTGGAAAGCCATGCTTGCGGGAACTAGTGTTCCTGGTCGGGTCACTCAAGTCATACAGGTTGAAGGGCAGAGGGCAGACAAATATCAACACGTCCATCGGAGGGGATGCTAAGCTGGCGGTACTGCAAAGTTCGATAGGAGAGTGGGCGGAACGCTGTTGCATGGGCTCATCCTTCTTTCTGAACTATCTCTATTGCTTTGAATACCCGTTCCTGTCGCCGCTTCTTTCCTGTCCTATCGTTTGGTTTTGCTCCGATGGTCTTTTGTCACGGTGAAAAATTCTGGAAATGACGTTGAGCACTTATTAAACAAATAAACAAACATAAAGCACATGCTTTTCAAATATTGCAATGTTGGACATGCCATAGCTTTATATGATTGGCGCATCATTCTTTCTCTCCACCAAAGTCCTCATAAAGTCAAGTTTCGTGAATACTTACTACACTCTAAGTACTTGTAACTATATATATATATATATATATATAGAGTTTCACCTTCAGTGTATCATTTTGTTTCCTTTCCCGTTCTTGATCCATCTGCACCTATATTTCTGTCGCCCCTTCGAATGAATTAAGCTTCTTATAAATTAAACTGGCAAGCACTACAACTCGGATAATATTACTATTCTTCACATCTAGATTTAGATAGATTGTTATATGTCATTTTATCTGATTTAAATTGTAGCTATATAGTATAGTTGTATTTTACGTGTGCATTCCCGTTTACCTATGGTCTGCCCATATCCATGGCAATGCACGTTTAAAATAGTGCCTTGTTTTCGTATTTTCAACTTAATTTGCAAAGTAAATATATAAATATGTTTGCATATTTTACCTGGTCTTTCTGCAGTTTATTATTAAACAAGTTTTCCGTACTATGTTTTCTTATCTGTTCATGCTGTCGCCGTGATTCTTGCCGCAAGCCCTCTTGAGACCCTTGTTGTTGTGGTTGCTGCTGCTGTTTCTGTTGTTGTTCATGTTGTTGTTGTTGTTGTTGTTGTTGTTGTTGTTGTTGTTGTTGTTGTTGTTGTTGTTGTTGTTGTTGTTGTTGTTGTCTGTTTTCATCATCTGGTAGTTGGTGTACCCGCTGTCCGTTTGTTTCCAGTTGTCCACTTGATTGTCTGCTGTCGATTTCACGTGATTCACGTGTAAGTTCTTCATCTGTTGTCTTTTGTCCATCTGCTGACCGTGTTTGACTACTGTCGCTTTCGTATCCTTGATTCATTCGTGACATTTCTCGGTTGTGTTCTGTTTCAAAAGCTAGCTGTCTCAGTGTACCGGTCGACATTTCTTTACTACATAAGCGTTCGATAGTCAATGATTAACGATTAATGGAAACATATACAATACCTAAGTTGAATTGTATGTCAACATAATTATGGATTTCTAAGCTAAACTTTAAATAGTTTCTTAGAGAAATCAATAAAAACAGTTACTTATCTACAAATTAACTGGCTAAATTAAGCCAGTTCATGTAAATCGATGCGTAAATACGACATGCACGCATTCCTTTTAAATGGTGACATATTAATTAATCACAAGCGAACAGGTTCTCAACTTACATTTTGTAAATATCCCGGGGAAAATGTTTTCCTTTATGTCAGCATCAAATTGACTTTGTAAAGTATGGCGCCAAGCAGAAGTTATCTTTCCTTTCGCCACGTCGCAGCTGGTCTATTCAGCATTTTATCACTAAACAAGTTGAACTAAACCATAACAAATTTAAAAAAGAAAACCAAACAAACACCAACAAAAACAGCAAAGTATTTAGAAATGATATAGGGCTCTGAAAATAATACGATGTCCGTACGATTCTACGGACACCGGGCGGGAAACTTGCGATGTCCGCACGGTTACTATCGCCGTACGCGCTCCGTACGCAGGGGCGTAACAAACGGGTTTTCACTGTGTAAGCCCAATGATGATACAGATCAAATGATCGGTGGGGTTGTGGGTAGTCTCCCCAGGCGAATTTTGTTTTCTAGAGTTCTCCCGTGTTATGGCGTCAGTTTTAATTAATGGCCCCTTAAAAGCAAGAAGATATCAAGAAAATATCATTTCCCCTATTATTTTACAAATATTTTGCTTATTTTGGGGTACGTAGGGATTGGTACTCATCTAGTACTACGCAAATTCTGTTATGGAGTTCGGTAACATTTTTTGTTGTTGTAAAATTGATGTGTACGCCCGGGCTTTTTTGCTACATAGGTTGTTACGCAAGGTGGTATAAAACCGGGAATATCTTTTGAACACATGTGCATCATACGAGGTACGTCCAAGCTCCTTGTGAGCTCCTTACGACTTGTTTGTGATGTCCGTACGGATATCCTACGATTGCATCCTCCAAAAGATCGTACGGGACCTGAAGGCAATGTGACCAGAGGCTACGATTGTACGGACACCGTGCGGATTTTAAAAGTTGGGGAAACTCTTAAAAGTCAGTTATAAGTATATGTCTACGTACATGTTAATGAAAAATCATACAGTTACTCATTATGTTTAATATTTGTCATGACGTGTATCTTGTTATTATATATATCATGCAAGTGTAATATTATAATAGGGGTCAACAGTATTGGGACTTGATTATGCAATTTTAGTATATTTATTTGTTTAATTTACGTGAAGTGTTCATGATTTTAAGTAATTTCATATATGTTATATGTTAATATGTTTCTGAATAATTATATGTAAACACTTTTTCATTTTGTCATGTCCATGATTGTATTAATGTTGATGTCAGATGACCTCTTTTCACACATTTAAGGAGGCTCACGGGTCAGAAGTTTGGTTTGAGTTTTACATTCGTGTTAGCGCCATCTGGCGCACAGGTAAGACATTACACATCACCGCCAAGCAAGGGCTGTGATCACTTCCCTGTCAGGTATGCATTATGTAGTCAAATAACCTTACTGTGCGCCTCACAATAAAAAGTTTAAAAGGACAATTCTAGAGCATAAGGACACTGTGACGGTAAACATTTGGTCGTCAAAGGGTAATTTAATTCGGGTATATCACTGATCAAAATTGATAATAATTGATATGTTTGACACTTTTTGTAAGAAATAAGGTCGATGACCCCACAATTTTTATATGCCTATTTGAAGATAATACATAAAAGCATGTCAATGCATGGGGATAATGAAGAAATTTAACACATACTTTCTGTTTTATTAAACAATTCATGTAAAACAACACATGCAAATTTGTGATTTTTGTCTTTTTTGTTTTTTTCTTTTATGATTATCTTACACGAGGCATATATATTAAATTATTAAGCAGTGTGCAATGTGCGCACGTAATAGTTTTACGTGAGCACGTAAAGAAACAAATATTTTCACCCTACATAAAAAAAATATTTTTCGTGTCACCTCTGTTCCGCCGTACATTTCTGTTTAAAAAAATTTCCTTTTATAAAAAAGAATCTTTTTTTGGCCCCCAACCCTCAATTTAACAAAGCCGATGACCCCTTATTTCGTTCACTTATTTCATATCTACTGACATTTGGAAACATTTGTTGAAAGTTTCATAACAATCTAACAAATACTTTTTGAATGACCTCCTTAAATGTGTCTGAGAGTTGTCCAATAAAATTTTGAAAATCTTGAAATTTTGGAATCGTACGGAAATCGTATGAGGCATTAGCGGGGCCCCTAAGTGCGCCCAAACCCCAACTGAAATCCTGCATCCACTGCTGTTTACGCAGTTTTAACATTAACAACATACACTGAAAGCGCCGCATACCAGGAGGGTAACTTTTAAAATGCACGAGGCGTTTAGCTGTACACTGAACATTTTCAGTCCACACGTTAAATATTGTCTGACCAGCCAGTGCTGTTATAAACTTATCTCGTATCATTTGTTGTGATTTGAGTTTTAAAATAAAGTTGTGTTGTGTTGTGTTCTATTCTATTCTATTTTGTTCTGTCTAAATGCACAGTACCAGTGATGTGAAATTATATGTCTGGTCTCTGACAGTACCAAAAGGTCCAGGTTTAACACCGGAAAGTAAAACGGGTGGTTCAGTGCTCATCACTGACGTTCCGAATCCGGAATCCAGTTTTTCTTTCTTCTATAGTTAGGTCATCATCACTAGAGGGCGCTTTGGTTCCAATGGGCGCGATATTGAAACGTTGAAATCGTCAGGTAATTAGATAATCAACACAAACAATTTAAATCTACAAAAAAATGTGTTAAACAAACTCGTAGTACAATTGAATTGTATATGTACACATTTTGACTAAGGAGCACAGTAACGATTGCTGTACTTCCTCATGTGGTAGGTTATTAAACCAATGTTTCAGATGCATGTTTACTCACATTATTTCTGACTCCTGTCAGTGGTAGCCATCTATACAATTCTGTATGCAGAGACAACATGCTCTTGGGTAGTCCGAGTTTCCTCTGACTTTCTGCCCGCTTTTGAAAAAGCTAGTGCGGGAGAAAGTCAGAGCTGGTTGACGTTCTTATATGAAAAGTGGATATTGAGCGACCCAACTCGAGCTCTTAGGCGCTCAAGATGGGGGCCATCCTTCCTCTTGTTTTGACCTGTCAAATTATTTCTTCTGCAGTTATCAATAGTTTACAGAGACGAACACATTTTGTTGCTAATGATTTATTATTGATAAAACATCTGATTCCTGTGCATTATGTAACCAATAAGCATCAGTATGATGTTCCAACAAGGAAATACATTGCTGCTAGGGCAGCTATTTTCAATCAAGTGCATGTTCATTTTCAATGAAAATTGGGAAGCAATCTTTTACTTCAAATCATGTGACAAAAATCTCTTACATGTATGTGATTTCATCAGCAAGATGATTCTGACAGTGAACATGGAACTATGTATCCAGTATCCTGTGCATGCCATGGCCATAACTAGCTATAGGGTATCATAACAGCCAGGGTGGTCGGTTTGGGGGCCTGTAAATTTTATGTATTTTTAAAAATAATATACTATATATACATTATGAATATATGATATTTACCGCCCCAAAAGTGCATTCTTTTATATACTCAAGATTATGAAAAAGCTGTATGTCGTTTGGTAAGGTAACTAATAAAAATACTACATTTATCTATGTAGTATGACATTATTTAATATAACGCTGTGAATGAATTTTATTAAACATGACCGGAGGGGCTTGAAAAGGGAGCAAGAGCGTTTATGAGGTCGAATACAGTATCTATATTTATAAACATATTTTATCTAGATTTTTGTTGGAAATTGTACCAAAACATGTGTTGTGATATGTACAATTTGTTGTATCAAGAGGTCAGTATCTAAATACATATCCTATTGTGAGGTAAGTGTATTAATTGCTGCCCTAAAAGTCAAATTTTTTCCAGGAAATTCCAACATTAGCATTTTTTTTGTAATAACATACAGTTGTATCACAGAGATAAATATATTTTCACTTGAATAGAAAACATGAATATAACTTATAAGAATTGATTTGTGCTTAAGAGAGTTCACAATCACAAGTTGATGATTACAGTTGGTCCTATGCAAATGTACATGTCAGAACTGCTTTGCAGTTCACAGGGACCAAGTACTAGTAGTACTGCAGTCATCACACCATGACCTCTACTAAGGCACAACTAAATTATAAATTTATTGTCACTTTTATATTGTGTTGCTATTTGTATGATATTTGAAGTTTTTTTTACCTGCATGTGAATTCAGTAAAATGTTTTTCAAAAACCATACTGACACTGTCCCCTGATTTTAAAACATGAATTTTTTTTGAAAGTGTTTAATTTTTTAACTTTAGAAACAAATAAAAGTTAAGTGAATAATAATGCCCTTCTGTTCTTAACAGATTATTCGTTGGATACAAATGCATCATGGAGGAGGTTACAGAAAGGTATGTAAATACATGTGTACTTATACCATAATAATATTGCAGCTAATATACTAAGGATTATATTAAATGTCAGAAAGTTATCAAAGATATGTCAAGAGCGAGGTCCTCTCACCCATTTTGTTAGTTTGACGTCATTTTTAATGCTCGACTCATGATCACTTTGCATTAGCTTGTTCATTTTGTTGTGACTTTTAAAGCTATTGTTTGTTTGTCAATAACTTTTGTTCTGTTGATCCTAACTATTTTTCCTATTTTATAATTTTATATTCTGATCATGTGGTTTGCATCCACTCTTGTTAATAAAATTGCCATATTAATTCTTAGTTCCTAAATCATACAATGTAGCAGTTGAATGTCATAAAAGAGAGAAACATGAAGAATAATACAATTTTGTTTGTTCTATCATTCATTTCCATGAAATCCAAATCCTATATATTTTATTTGAAAATTATTCTCAACAAAAATACATATTGTTATTGTGCAGAAAGAAGTTAACTTCTTAATAACAGCTGTGGTCCCACTGACATTTACAGGAAAATATAAAACAACAATGGCATATAGCGCGACAAATCTGTTGAAAGTGTGGAATTTGAAATATTTATCTTAATTAAACCCCTTGGCCAATATTTTGTGAAAAAATATCCATCAAACTAAATACTGACTTGAATATTTTCTTATTTTTTTCTCATGTCAGATTGAGCCTTGGGAAGAAGAATTCCAGGAGAACATCGGTATGTTGTTTGTACATCGTTACTTTATACAGTGTTTCTTTTTATCTGTATCCATATACAAAGCATGATATATATTTGAAAGTTTTACGTCAGCAAATACATAAAGCTTGGTCTGTCTGTACCATAAACAAATTTGTTGACACTCAATATCATCAGTTTCATTAAGTTGATTAAACTAAATGTGTTAAATGGGTGTCCAATTAGAAAAGAAAAATCTCTATGACTATTGATTATAGCCTGTTACTAAAAAAAAAGTTTATATATATATATATATGTACTCTGTTTTTTCCACACAAAATATTTGGTTTTATTGGTTTGATTCAAGCCAACCTCAGTATGTTGAATTTTATAGAGAAAGCCCAGATAGGCTGAAGTCGTGATGGAGCTGACGATAGTCCCAGAGAAAACAGTGCCATTAATTATTTATGAATTTATTTAAAAAATTGACATACTAACTTGAAAAAACTTGTTATTTTTTGTTGGATTTTGCTTTATGCACTGATTATACTCATGAAAAGGAACACATTTCCATATAATATTCTTTGAAATAAGGTAATTATAGTTCGCTGTTGTTGTCTATCTCACAAAAGTCAAGAAAAGCAAGACATAAATTTATAGGTAGGTATACAGTTTCTGGCAGTATCAACATTAAGTTTTTTTCTCACCTGAGCACAAAGCTATAGTCATCATAACTCGTCTATCATAATTGGTTACATGTTCTTTGAAAAAATATTCATCTTCATAGAAAATTAGTGAACTTTTTTCATTTTCAAAATCTCTTCTTAAACCAATGGACCAAAATTCAACAGACTTATAGAAAGCGTCCTGCAGAGAAGGGGGGTTTAGATTTATTCAAGTGATTGGGTTCCTTCTCCAGGGGGCATTACTGGGCGGCCAAAATGGGGAAAATTTCTAAAAATATGTTTAATAAACTAGGAGTAGAGCTTATGTTATGTTTACGTAGAAACTTTGGGGTTTTATCAACCAAGTTTGTTAAGGCAAAAATAAGTTACACATTCTTTAGTCAAAAGTTAACACTTCTGCTATATATGTTAACTTTACATATATAAATAAATTATTAACACCAAAGGTCTACAAAAGTGTTTTGTTTGTGATATTGTGTTTTCTTCTAATATTTCAGATTCTGAAGATGACTTTACCTTTGATTGATGTTGATACTAATCAGACGGTATGAATACATTGATGAATCAGTGTTGTAATAAATAATGTGAATTGTATCTAGAATCATCGTCCAATAATTGTGCTTACACGTACAGACTGATTGTTCATAACAAACCTAAAAATACCAAGTAGATTTAAACCATGTTGATATATTTATGAAATATTATTCCTGAATTTCACTCTAGACATTTGTAAAACTATATAAGTCACCTGTAAAACAGTAAAACACAAATGCTGTGAGTCTGTTCCTACATGATGATTCGGAAATCAAGCGGTGTCCAGATCAAAAAGTCTTTAACTAGAAACAGTTTGTCCAGTGTGAGGTGGTTTATTGAACAATATTTATGCATTTACAGACTAGTATAATGTACAATTACTCTATTAATATGGTAATTATATATTAATTGCCTGATAAGTGTGTTTCATATAATTACTATTAATAATATAATTGATGATGTATATTTTTTCTTCTAGGCTGACCAAACAGAAATTTTGAAGAAGAGTCGCAAATCTGTATCAAGGAGGGTCAGCTTTGCACAGGTTAATGAAGTAAAGTAAGACTATAATGCACTTTTTGATTTGACCTTTACTTTACATAATAGAAATATGTTGGTTCATAAACTCTTTCAATTTAAAATTCTTGGTTAATTCACACACACGCACACACACACACACAATGTTGTTTTCTGAGAGTTAACTACTGTTTTTGTTTTTTAGGGAATTTCTTCGAGAGTCTCCTAATACGTGGAGTCAAGATTCTAAAGGTAAAGGTGAGTAATTTTCCAAATGAGTCCTTATGATGGGGATGCAAGGTATCTCATTTAACAAATATAAGATGACTTAATGGTTAATTAAATTGTCTGCCACACTCCTTAAACACCATTTGTTCATTACACCCAAAACAAAATTTGGGGAATATAGAAATCATCTTTCTTGTCTGGTAGTGTTCCGAATAATTGATTCTGTCCAGAATTGATCACTAACAGCAATCAACTAATTAATCAGTCACAAATGTTTTGATTGATTTTCGTTGGAATACTGTACTGCTTATTGCTATGAAAATGTTTAAGATTAACAATATTTATGAATATATACAATAATCACATATAATATAATTGTCAAAGCATAATGCTTTAGCACTGTTTATATTTTATTTGTGCAACAAATAGCTATTTTGTGGAAGTTATTTTTATACACAGAAGTGGTGCACAATGTATTTGTTTGCAGGCTTACATAAATCAAAGAATATGCAAGGGCCATACAGAGTTTTGATACATAATTAAACAATAGGAAATGATAAAACGAATCTAAATTAATTCATATTTTCTACAAGTTTATTTGCAAGTTATTTTCAAATACATAAGCGGCACACAATGTGTTTGTTGACTGCTTGCATAATAGGTCTCAATGCCTCATTAAATGAAGGGCACCTCACAAGTAATGATGAAACACATATGAATATTTTTAGGTCACCTGAGCCTGAAAGGCTCAAGTGACCTATAGGGACCGTTGTGCGTCCGTCGTCGTACGTCATGCGTTAACAATTACATTTTAAACTTAAACTCAAATACTACTGATGAGATTTCATTGAAACTTCATAGGAATGTTCA
>JAUMGZ010234979.1:0-21041 GCA_032359645.1 Pododesmus macrochisma | reverse complement strand
ATAATAATACAAAATTGTCTTGCCAAAATTTAAAATGTGCGTGTAGTCAAAACAGGAATTTTTAAACGTATTCCTCTTACAATTCACTTCAAAAGTCGAGCAACTGTTATCATTACCCAAGGACAAGGGTATTGCAATGCGATGAAGAATATCAGAGATAAAACTTCGTTATAAAGTAAGTTGTATATAACGTGAAAACAACTTGTTTTTATGAAGGTTTATAAAACGGCATGAAGTAAAATTTCATTAAAAACTGTAATTTGAGACATGCGAATTGGCATAACTTGTATACCAAAAATTATTTAAGTTTTAATCTTAAATCCCTAGTTCTTCGACAAGTCCTTTTACGTGCCTGAGAGACAACGGATCACAGTTTTAGTAATACACAGCCAATGGTTTGAATAGCACATCTTTAATAGAAAGTATAACGATATATATTCTCTGTATCATACGTCAACTAGAAAAATATTATTGTCATATGCATGGGTACAAACTGTGCACCGTAGCTATTTGTTATTGTAGAGCAAATTTAGGAACTACTTTTAAAGTAGAAAATACAAAAAAATACATTATTACAATCTTATACGTGCGGTGATACATACGGACTAGATGCATACAAATAAACAATTACAATTATAAAACTAAGGATACATTACGAACTTCTCAAGTCAACTTCAAACAAGAGCACCGCCAATGGTGGAAACTACACCCGTTAGCAAGTCTCACAACATTATACCATTGATTGTAAAGTTTTCACTCAAAATTCACGAAGATTCTGCAATATAGTATATGCATATATTCAATATACATCTTAGAATTATGCAAAGTTTGAAACTTGTCAGTTTAAACCTATCTAAAATCTGACAATAACTATGCAGATATTAGATAGGTTTAAAAAGGATCACTTAAAACTGTAGGCGTTCTTGAAGTCCCCAGTGCATAAAAGGTATACCAAAACTGCCTAGTTTCACCTAGTTCAACACAGAGTAAATCTTCAATAATTTATCAAACGTCACTCAAATGGGAGATCTTCAAAATATGTACTAATACTATGCAATGTTTGAAAAACATCAGTTAAAAAGTGTAGGTGGTCTTGATTATTCACAAACTATGTACTCTAAAATTTAACAATCGGACACACTGTCTGAGACGGGGTATAAAAGTTAATAAACATAAATAAACATTGTTTATACACTTCTGTTTTATACATTTGCTAACTTTTTTTTTACCTTTAGGATTCTGGTATGATAAAAATCTGCTTTATGGAAACGTAAAAAACTTCAAACGGCGTAAATAAAAAACTATTATATTTCTGAAGGAAAATCTTTTAGCTAGAAATATGATGATTTTGTTAGATTTGTTTTTCGTCTGCATTCCTTTTTTTATTCACAGTGGGATAATAATTTGATATATTATTGATAAAGTCAACAACACAAACAACCGCAAAACAAAAATGTACGTATGCGGTTGTGCACACATTCAGAAAAATAGCCAAGCATTTTAATAGTTTTATTCTATGGTATTACATTTATGCCTACATGAATGCACAATTCATAACCAATAACAAGAAAGAATTTAAAAGTATATTGTGACAATTGGTCATAGTCAAACATAGCATATACTTAGTTATTTATACATGGTCTTGTCTATGAAACGTTCTATCATATTTTCATGTTTAGGGCATTTTGTCTCCACAATTGAAAAACATAAGTTTGATTATTTTTACCTATATATCAAGAAGAAATAGGATCAACAGAACAAAAGTTCTTGACAAACAAGCAATATCTTCATCAAAAAGTCACCAAAAATCATTTTGAGTTTTATTTTTTGTACAAACAGGAAGATTTTTACTCACATAAAGACAATGTATCTGTTTCAAATAGTACGTCAAAAGACTTATTTAAACATTACTTTTATCAAAAAAATACGTTGAAACATTCCTTTTCTGACTATGCCAACATCTTGATTATAGACCATCCCCCTTAGGTTCTGTTGTCATCTAAACTCTAATTTTGTTCTTCCCATGTATCTGTTTTGTTCTAAAGATTGCACAAAAATCCTTAAAAACCTCGTTTAATAGCAAACTATAGTAACTGCACCACTACGAGTATTTCCAAGCACGTCACTTCAGCTCTGACAGCTTTAGTAAAGTATTGTAACTGTATTTAAGCTTTTGGTCAGGTGGGCATTTTACAGGGAAGGGAAATACATATAACTACTAATACTCGTATTAAATGTTTTTGTAGTAATAATTACAAATCATATCAAATGTGGACCTGTGTTGAACTATGCAATTTATTATTTTTTTATTGGATAATATATTTGTTCGTTTTGGCGTCAAGACGAACAGGCTGGTTGTTGGCATATCTATTGGAACGAACTGTGCCCCACTATGTAAAAGATTTTATGATAAAGCTACACAAGACGAAAAGATATCTTGATGATTTACTGAATGTTGATAACTTAACTTTTTTAAAATATATTAAGTTTAAATATCCAAAAGATCTAAAACTAACTAACAAGCTCAAAGGTGAATAACTAAATGTTTGCATTTGCGATATTCTTCGGGCTTGGAAAACCAATTTGTGGAAAGCATGATACTTCAGGTCACAAATAGATGATGTGTTTTGAGTTAAAGGTTGAACACTACAAGAATATATACACTTTATCAAATATTTTAACTTTCCAAAATTTCGACTTTCAAACAAAATGATAGGAAACATCCCCAGGCTAAGGATTCAGTAGGGGCAAAGTCACCTGCGGGGCACTTCTCTGTGCTCGACACCTTATCGCAGTAGGGAGGTTTGCGCGTCTCAATGACCTGGATAGCTATGCTGGCGGGAACTTATGTTAATGTTAGGGTCACCCAAGTCAGAAAGGTTGAAATGTAGAGACCAGACAAAGATCGGCACGTCCTTCGGAGGGGACGCTAAGCTGACGGTCCCGTGTACATGGATTGTTAACCCCCTGGCACGATAAAGATCCCCAAGTAAAGTTCTATAAGGTAGGCGGAAATGCCGTTGCATGGGCTCATCCTTCTTTCTGAACTACCTCTATTACTTTCATTTCCTGTTCCAGCCACCGCTTCTCTTCCTGTCCTTTCTTTTGGTTTTTCTCCTTTTGTCTTTTGTCACGATATCGTGAAATATTCTGGAAGTGACGTAAAGCCCTAATTAAACAAACAAAAAAAACCCGAGGGGCGGCACTAGGGTGACAAAACTTAGGAAAACTTGAAAAAGGTAATAAAAAGAAACCGTCATCTCAAAGAAGGGCGGGAGCTTTATGTTGCCTTGGGATTTTGAGAAGTAAAAATATTATGTTTGTTGTACAAAAAATCAAGACGATATTCAAAGTTCATTAGATAATACACATTGGGAATAAAATGAAAAAGGGGAACGTGCACAGGAAAACGAATCAGGGGTACTGCGAAGGATTGAGTGTCTCCTGTTACACATGTGTAACTCACCGTGATGTTTCCGTTGCAATTTGGTATGTGTCAACCTTTTCTATAAAAATAAACTAAGACGTTAAGTGTATTTGGGTCAAACTTCAATACTATTAGTAAAGACTCTACATACGTTAACTTTCTACAATTTTTTACATCTTCAAAATTATTGAACCAACGTCACCTAGCTCGTTGGGAAGCATACGGGAAAAAGGGAGTTCAAACTTGTTCAATTGATCGAACTTGATCCCAGGGTGGCACTAGATGTAAAAACAATTGATAAATTTAATACTTTTTCTAAATATTTTCTCTGTAATCAAGAAGTCCTAATGTTTAATGCTTGCATATATACGTGGTAACCGCTGTGCACGGGGAACCAAGTCTGTTCAAGGCGTGACCCTTTGGTAAAAAATGTGACTAGATACACACATAGCCTACTATAATGTCCGATGCCCACAAACAGGACCTCTTTCAACCATTGGAAGGACTACCTTTTCTTTTAGAAGGAGACACATTTTTGTTCAAAAGGGGTAACTTGGCCCTGGGGGTGGGGGGACATTAGAAGTTCGTGATGTTTCTAATTTTAGTTTATAAATGTATATTTAGGTCATTTTTCTGTGTGCGTCCAACGTTTTCTTATTGTTGGCCAATGCCCATGGACTTACGGCCTTAGAATATCGTCTTGGTTTTTTGTGTGCGTCCAACGTTTTCTTATTGTTTGCCCTTGTCCATGGACTTGCGGCCTAAGAATATCGTCTTGGTTTTCCGTGTGCGTCCAACTTTTCTTATTGTTTGCCAATGTCCATGGACTTACGGCCTTAGAATATCGTCTTGGTTTTTCGATTTACTATTTTCGAATACAATAATCAAACACAAATATACCATAGAGATTTTCCAAGTTAATGCCATACATGATATGGCGGTACCGCCAAATTTAAATCATACATGGTACATCTCCTTCAAAGTCATAAAACTCTTTCCAAAATAGAAAGTAAACATTTTGAATACGTTTTAGAGATGTGTAAAATTCAACACAAGGTAAACATAATACAAATTTATAACATTTCTCAAAAAAGACGTTTTATTGGAAAAAACCAAAATAAGTCAATTTAAAATCCATATGCAAACATAATATTTTTAGACTGAAGGGCATTCTTGATTTCGTTAATTGGTATCCCTAAGATACATGAAATGATAAAATTTTACTAAGTTCAACACATGCTATTTATCCTAAAAATCATAAAACAAATAAGAGGTACATATTTTGAATATATTTAAAAGTTTTAATAGGGTCGAAAATAAACAAAAGATGTCCTGCATTATACACAAACTTCATACCCTACATTCAAAACGTAAACTTGGGAAAATGGACTAGCTTAACATATGGTAGCCCCTCAAAAATTCATAACACTTCTCCATAATGGGAAGTGCACATATTAAAGAAAAAATTAAAAATTAGATGAAAATAAACATGTAAAGTTCAATTAAATCTAACAGTTGAAAACTGTACCAACTTTGTACAACTCAGTGTGGAAATGTGAAAAGTTGACAAGTTCATCTCGGTTACATACACGTGAAATGTTGAAAATTCCAACACATGGTAAATCTTCAAGAACAAAATCATGACACCCCTCAAAAAAGAAGGAGCACATCTTTCTTATACATGAAAAATTTGTACAATAGTTAAAAAGAATCAACTCAAAACTGTTACATTCACTCATCCAGTATTCTTAAAGGTTAACGGCCGTGGTGTAATCTGCACTTTCTTGTACCTGCATTGATATATCAACCAGTATTTCACTTTTATTCGTTCGTATTTCGGAATATGGGCTTCATAAACCTTTTGTTTTAAGAAAACATTGATTTACCGGAGATATTTTACAACCAAACAAATATATCAACGTCTATTCATATTGTTTGTTATTTTCAAATGAATGTCTGATACTCGCTTTAACAACTAATTAATTTTAATTACCAAAATATATTTTTATCAATTGTCTTTATTTTTATGCAACACTAAAAACGTTTTATGTGCAAATTTTCATTCATTTGTTAATGATGACATTTAACACATTGTAAAGGAAGAAACAGTAAAAAAAAGATAAATTATAATAATTATGATACAATTATACCTTTTTAGCGATTGTTTTTATTTTCATTCACACCTGGAAATGCTTTGTTGTGCATATATTTTAGGATCTATTAATGATGATATTCCATACGTTTTGAAGGGGGAAAGGAAAAGACACGAGTTTAAAAAAATGAATGTAAATATAGGACCATCATTCACATTTTGCACTTGAAATTTAAATCTTTGTTTGAATTATTGAGAGAATAAGAGTTTATTCAAAAATTTAAATGATTTATACATAAAATGAGTGCACAATTTAATTGGTTCGAGTCCATTTCCAATTAAATTTAATTATTCACCATTTAATATTACTGCGTGTGTGTGAGTGTGTGTGTGTGTGTGACAATCTTCTGTTTTCAGATTTTAACTTATTTAAGTATTATCTAATATAAATGTACAGAAATCATTCTCTATTTCTATTTGTCGAGTGAGCAACGTATTATGCAATGGTTGTAGTTATGTTCCACTCACTCTTCAGGTTTTCTGTGTGATCCAATAAGATGTATCGTTTTAAATGTGCATTCACGTGTGTAATTCATGTTTATTCATAGAGCTTGTGGTATTTTTCATAGTAAGCATCTGCTCTTTATTCTTTAACCTTGTCGTAATACTGATTGGAGCATTCTGTTTTGCTCATGAATATCCATGAGGGTTCTTGCTCTCGCCACCAACAGCGTGGGAGGGGCCTGTGTCATGACTGCTCGCTATAATGTTTATGATCAAATGAATTATGTTAAAACTCGCATCTATATGTCAACAAAGCAAAAATGAATACCAGGTCATTTGCGATATGTAGCTTATCTTAACTGTGACATAAATAGGTTAAGGTGAATACTTTAATGTGTAAACAACCTTATTTGTGAACGAAATCTTTTTTGTGATATCCAATTACTCGTGTTTTAATGATGAATTGAATGTGACCTCTTTGACACTCTTTTACATACGTGAGAACAGCAGTGTAAATTCCTTTGGTAAAAGATACGTGTTTTAATCTTACAAATTGTGCTGTTTATAAAAAAGTATATTACATGGATATAAATATTGAAATGTATAACAAATGTTGACGAATACATTATTATTCATAACAAGAAAACTTGCATTTCTCCTTACTATGAATGACATTTTCAAGTTAGTTGAACTGGTCATCAAATGACCACTCTAGTATTCCCATTAAATGTTGTATTTGGTTATACACTGTATATTTAAATTATAAGGTACTGGTGGAAAATCAATAAATTTAAACGAATTGTGCAGAACTTCATATTTTGAGGAATTCCCACGATCAGATGATAATTTATCGACCGGATGCGTATTTGAGATTTAGTTGGCCGAGAATCTCTGGTCGCACAAGCAATTCAAAGAAGTATAAAAACCCTACCTGCGTGACCTTTACTGAATGCAAAGAATGTAACAGACAAGATGTGGAAACTGCACACACAGATAACGGCTTAAATACTGGGGAAAAAAGCACCATATATCACTGCTTTACACCTTTTATATTACAAATTGATATTGTTCCCATCATAAAATTTAAATGCATCTATGAAAAGGCTCTGACCTGACCTAAAAACGCTTGGAAGCATGATACCATAGTAACAAGGCTTTGCCGTGTATTTGACTTTACTACACATGTACGTTAGTGACCGTGGTATCTGGATTCATGACCCTTGACCATTGTTTAGGTCAAGTATTCGTGATCAGATACGTAGACCGGCCTATCTCTACCTGGGATAAACAACAACACAAAGAATTTCTCAAGCATTTTTGTGTATATACACGTCTGTGTATGACCTGTTGAATTGTACGCGGGGATCACACGCAGTTACTCTAATGGATATTATTTCCGTTGTTCCTGCTATTTCCGCTACTTTATTGAATATAGGGTCATTCAGTAACATACGACTGACCCAGTGAACAAGTGGTCATTTCGTTAAGTGACCGGCATTTGGCCCCTGAGGCTAGGGGAGAATGGATACCCATGTAAAAGGGACACGAAAAGCAAGGACTAGTTCATTATGGCGATCGTGATGTTGACATGAAAGGCACTCTCATCAGTCGTTACATGTAGCACAATTACAGAAGAGAGGAGGACATTTTACCTGTTTCTTATATGGCTTATGTGTACCACATTGTATATGAACTGAATATATGCAGGAAAACACGGGGTGCATATTGCAGCTAAAAACGGGGAAACCTGAAAGATCAGCCAGCCCCAGATGAAGACAGCGATATGGACCCTAATGGAGGTGAAGAAATGCTTTGTATTATCCTAGTCACCGTATTTAAGGTCACATCAGTCCTCGCAAGAATACATACTTTAGTTAAATCCGAAGTTAAAAAGATATCCGACAAGATGTAGTTTGGAATTGATATCTTGGTATTCCCGTCGCCAAGATCAGCTGATCGTTGGTACCAGACTCCATTCTATGTATGTGTTAGCACTATTGCGTACATAGGCTTTACCTGATCGATCGCCTTCCATGTGAATTGCGTAGCTGTTCTATTACGCAACCTTTGGAAATAGAAATTTTCAGAAATCCGTACACATCAGCAGAAACCAATTTAAGTGCCAATTGGCCAAGCTAAATAGTTAAGATAATGGTTTAAGTTGCTTGTATACCTATTATCTGAAAATAATGTGTAGTTCTAAATCTGCTATATTAATACATTGTTTCAGAACAGGATGAATCTACATATTTGAAATGGATATTCAATATAAGTTTGTGCCATATTTATACTCCTATCCAACTCTGAGTATAGAAAAAGGTATTTGGATTTACTTTGAAATGAAGCCCGGATAAGCTCATTTAAATGGTTGCAATCATATTGAATCGAGTTTTTATTAATAATAATATTGGATATAAATTAATGTTTCACGTGTATCTTTATTTGGTATGCATTCAACGAGGTCGATAAAGGACATTGGAGGATACGCAAAAATCAAGTGCTGGTTTTCTTGCACGTGGTGATCTGCCTTGTTCCACAATGTAGAACAAAAGTCTAAAATTCGCTATAACATAATCATGAGTGGCGAAGCACGTCATGCAGACAGTGTGCTGAGGTGTGTAATGGATGCATGAGCCTCTACCACCCGCTTCGTGACTGTCCACCCATCAGGCCAGCTACTAGTCACTGTTATACACAACACGGGTCATACGCAGCCCTTAATGGCTGCCGGGGGTAGGGGTGAGTTATTCAGGAATTGAGTTTCAATATTTTATTTTTTTTAATTTGGACTTTGGACTCAAATACATCCTATGAAAAACGATGCGGACAGTTAGACTTATGTTTTGTATGTTGATTGTTTATCTGCGTTTCTAACTTGTTTTTGGAGATTTGAAAATATGTGTTCCTAATTATCTATTTTTATTTTTGCAAAGGAGGAGGTCGGAGAAAGGGCAGATGCAAGTGGTTCAATGTGGCAAAGGGTTGGGGATTTATTACCCCGGATGATGGCTCACAGGATGTATTTGTACACCAGGTAGGTGGTCTTTGTACAATTAGTAAAAATGCACATTCTTTTTGTCAATCGCTCATTGTTTTATTATATATTTGGTTTTTATTTGCACGTTATATCTTTAAACACATCTAACTAAAATAATATAAAATCATACCTATTTCAAAGTTTACACCTTAATGATAAACAACACAATATTCATTTGAATGGTTGGTATTCTATCTATGTAATTACAATATACTAGTTAATTATTTAATCTTAATCTCATATTCCTGTTTATTGTTGTATTTTAGTAAAAACTTTCTATCAATCTGTAAATGCATACTTTTAATTTTTAGAAAAAGAGTAAAGCATTCTTTTACTGTTTTTTCTCTCTCAAACGATTTTCCTCTTCCAGTACTTATATTATTTTTTTTGAGATTTTGAATTTTCTTTTTTGTTTGATATATTGAATTGTAAAATTTGAATCATATAAGTATAGGCATTGTAAATAATTGTAAATCATCACCAACATATATTAAAAACAATATATTTTGAAAGATATAAGTTAAAATAAATGTGATCTATAAATATTCTTGATTTCGTCTACATATACATAAAACACTAAATGATATCAACCCATTAAGAAAAAAGAATAACTTGTTACATTATATATCATAACTATACATAGAAGTAGCTACAAACACATTCCATACTATTGTTGCATACGTCCGATACATGTGTGTCAAATTGTCTTTAGGTCAAGTTAAGTGTAGTATTATAACATACCTACATTAAATTAAATAAAAATATCTAGGATATACCTATAATAAATATTACTTAATTAAACTGGGATATAAAAAAATCAGAAGTCAAAAATGTATAATGACAAATTATTATTGTGGCTAATGAAGACAATTGTGTGGTGTGTGCTACCTCATGTATTATAAACAAACAATTATCTACAACATGTTACCACAATACAATATATGTGTATCATTTTATCAAATTATCATGTATTAATAAACCTTAACAGTAACTTAAAAACATTGTTTTTAAATGTTGGTTTTTTTTTTAAATTGTGTATTTATATATGGAAAAAAACAATAGGATTAATAGCTTTAACATCTCAATTGGACTTTTTATATAAACCATATTGATATAATTATTGTTCACATGCCTACACTAGCAGATGACGAACTCAGCTGTGATGTACTATACTACTGTATTTATTAACTCTTATTAAAGAAGGTCACATGTTACATGTAAAAGAAAGTGCCTGGAAAAAAAACAATAAGATTAATAGCTTAACATCTCAATTTGACTTTTTATATAAACCATATTGATATAATTTATTGTTCACATATGTATAATAGCAGATGACGAACTCGGCTGTAATGTACTAAGCTATTTATTGACGCTTATTAAAGAAAGGTCATGTGTAACAAGTAAAAGAAAGTGCCTGAAACACGTATTATTTACATTCACACCAAAAGATTTACATATCCTTCACACTGTAATTTACACATTTATCAGTTCTTTTATAAACACAAACCCCTCAGTGAACCCCATTGTTCCTTATGCCCCTACTGTAAACCAATACACTTCCTATATGGAACATTCTAATGTGTCATTCATCTCGTCAATCTCTGAATGTTTTAAAATACACATAGCACTAACATATATGTGCTACTGACTTGTACTAGATACATCAGTGACCTACTCTCAGACCCAATACCAATGCTGAACAAATAGGTTGATCCTCTCTGATCACCTAATTCGATGTGTCACTGAATCACTTATCTTCCATGATTAAGTTCTATTGATAAAAAACAAGTCACACCATTTTGTATAACCTTTCAACTAATAAAATAAGTATGTCAGAAAATGAAATTTTCGTTAGATAAATGGCAATTTTATGAATAAGGACTTTAGTTGAGAGTAATCACTGTAGTTGCGTACATTCCTTTATTAATTGTTTAAAAAGATAATGCAGTTCTCATTATTAACATTATGAAAGAATATGTATGAAATACATGAAGAATACGATAAATAAATTTTGTTTCTTAGATAACATTATATGTATTTGATAGTTATAAACAATGCATATACATGGTTTTTAAATGTTGTTTTGTTTGTATACCATTTTCTGTTTTCAAAGTTAACACTACAATATTTACTTTCCAATATGTATAAAAAATCTATCAAAAATTTAAAATAAAAAAATCTGTACTAAAGCTATTTGTTTTAAGGTCGCAAAAGAGGAATGACGAACTGAATACAGTACAAAAACCTGTTAACACACATAATAAAAAAGTTATAGATTTGTTTAATAAGATTCATCTATTTTTTTATAATTTTAAATAATTATAAACAAACGGGTAACATACAACCTGTTTTATATTAAACTGGGACCAATGATAAGTTTTTCTAAGGATTTGTTTTTATCAATTTATCGATTCTGAATTATTTCGGTTCAAGGGAGTGAAATATTTCTTCCTGCTTACAAAAATAACATGGTCTGAAAACAATATTATTTTACCAATACAATGAGTGTGTTAATGAGAGCAATATATATCTCATTTCAATGCATCAAAATATGAATAAGGAGTTGTGCAATACATAAATTATAATAAAAATTAGAGTATTGCATTGTTAATTATTTTTTTAAGAAGGTATAAGATAGGATTGAATATTTGGAATTTGCCAAAGAAAAAAATCTGGGGATAAAAATGTGTCAAATATGATTGTTTTTCCTTTCATAATAACATATGTTGGTAAGATTATAACGACTACCGCATTTTATCCACATTGAAATTAAACGTAAAACTATAAATAAATTAGATACTGACAAGTTCAAATAAACGAAGAAATGCTCTTCTCTATATAATATACGGATGTTGTAGGTGTTACTATAATTTCGTGTTTCTTTTCTTGTATGTTTTATATTTAGTATTAGAATGAGCCTATAGACGGGTGGTGTGTGAGTGAGTGTGTGTATGTCGACCCCATTCCCACCGGCCACAGGAAGTTGAATGACTTCTATTGTGAGGAGAATGATATGAATGTACACACAGGATGACCGAAACCACAAAGTTCATCGAGTAACATATCCAAGAAATATTTAAACGTGTATAAGAAACGATTCACAAAACACGTGCAACGAAAACCACGTTTTCAAATCATGAATGAAACATAACTAACGTAAAACATACCATTATTTGCCTTCGTCAATCATATTTTATTGATTTCTTCCTTGTTTTTAAATGTGTTGGTGATTTTGTGTGTTCTTATCATTTCTTTTGTCTCATTGACTTCTGTATATTTGATCCCGATTAGGGACACTAGATAAATTTTATATAACCATGTTTTTGTATTCTTCGAATCTAATGATCTTTGCCAATTAACCAATAAAAGAAACATGCAAATTCAAAATAAATAAGAAAATATCCAGGTTTTTCCATTACTTATAATACAAACATAATGCTAATTAACGAAATCCAGCATAAAAATGCCAGATTACTTCTCAGTTTTATATTTACTAAGATTAGGTTAGTCCAATAGCCCAAAATACATATAATCAATGCATCCAAATTATCATTTGTATTTTGTTAATTAAGTCTACATAACATATATCATATATTTATAGAGTACCTAATAATCAAAATGTTTTGTGAGTACATAACAATTTAAAGATAATGAAACAAAAAGGAGAAACATGCTGTTAAAAGAATCAATTTTGTCAAATATTGCAGACTTATGAATCTAGAAAGGATAACTATGTATTCATCACTACAGATAGAAATTATACTGTTGTTATATAAAGTTATATAAATGATACTTATTATATATTGCTTCAAAAGAAAAATCGCAGTTCTTTGTAGTTGTGGTTTATTATTAAAAAAAACATCCAAAAACAATTTTTATTAAGGCAGTTGTAATACAAACATGTGCATATGTCTTTTGCAGAATAGGAAAAGGGATTTCAAAAATAATCACGACATGTAGTTGTTGTGCCATCTACATTAAGTTCCACATTTACTGTATTTTACTAGTATCTTAAAATTCATCTGTTTCAATGTTGTTCCTATATTTTTTAAACTCCTTTATTATTTATCTTAGCAGCAGTTGTGTGTATTTTCTGGGTGTTTACAGCTATACACATGCTGGGAACTTTACCAATTTTCAAAACATATTTTGAAATCTAATTAATACAAAACGGTGTATCAGTGAAAATTATTCTTCAGATCAGTAGCTCATTTAGGGTTGGTGTGACTTATATTTATATTGTAGATTTATTTAGTATATTTAAACACAAATTAATTGTGTAGTAAACTCTATATTGATTCTATTAGATGAGATAGTGATCATTATTATAATAAATAGAATGTGCAAAGCAAAAATTGTTAAATGTTGGATTTCTCAGTGATTTGCAATTCAAAATATTCATAAAAGAGAAGTATTTACAAACAATATATATATTATGCTTAAAACGAATGTCCTTAATTAAGCATGAAAATCAGAACCCTGCCAACAAGGTTACTGTCGTAGATTTTGTGAAATTGTTTTGTAAATATGTTTTATTGTTAATTTAATAAATAAATACATGTAGTTATCATGGTAACCATCCTTCTTTTTATTAAATATGTAAATTGTTAATTGATTTGATACAAATAAACCTTTGTTTTTATGAAACAAAAATAGTTCAATAGTCTAGGCTGTAGAGTGATCAAGACAATTTCTCAAATCGAGACAATGTTTTATGAAATAGCCATGATGTTGCTGTCTTGAGAAATAATTGATTTATAAAATGATGGACATTTTAGATAATTTACCACATCTGCTTGCCCGGTGTCTAACTGGACACTGACTGCCTGTATGTTACAATGGTGGTAGCAGAGTAATATAGAAGGGCAGATGTAGGACTTAGCACAATAGCATGTGTCCTCCAGGTCATCTTTGCAGACTCTGGATATTCAATAGAAGCTTGAAATTTAATCCAAGAAAATAAGATATTATTGTGACTATGAATGACCATGGAAGACATGTAGCTTATAATTGATGTCTTGAGCCAAACATGGCGGAATCTTTTTTATAATTGGCATGGATTCAAAACTGAACATCGTGTCCACATGCTTTTTTTGGTTGAGTAGGAAGAAATGATTGATATGGTTTTAAAATTATAATTCCAAAATAATTCCAGTTGCCATTCATACTGTTTATAATTGGATATTCTCGTGAAAACAATTGTACTCTCAAAGATACTGCTAAGAGTTCTCTCAAGAAAGGAAAGAAAGCCCTAAAAGGCATGTGTACAAACACTTTTACAAATACTAGGAACAAAAACGAATATTAATCAATAAATATCTCAAATTCAAAGACATTTTGTAATGAGAAAATATAAAACGGATTATCTCAAGCAGTTACGTATATTTATACTTGTGTAAATATATATATATATATAAAAAAAAAGAAGTAGATGAAATCATCAATTCAATACAGTGTTACATGTTTTGTAAGCATTTCCCGTTTCATATTTGTTATTTCATTGTATCTGGTTCTATGAAATATCAAGAATTGTTCTTATCTCCTTTAGTCACAATAATTAAATATTGTTGTTGGACAATACATATTCAAGAAAAAGGAAGTCTAGAATTATAAGCAAATTCAAATGTTATATGTAACGTTAATATTACAAAATCAATGTCTTTTTTGACATTTGAAAAACTTATTTCAATTTTCACCTTATATCCTCAAAACACAATATGCAAAATGTCAATGAAGTTGGTGTTATTTCAAGATGTCTGCTGGGAATTTTAGTAAATAAAAGTGAAAATAAAAAATCCTAATATGTAAAGATGTCTTCCAGTGAACAAAAGAATATTACTGAAACCTTTGTATTCTTTCATCTTGTGAAAATACAAACGCAATGAATATACCATTTCTTCCTTTCTATTAACTTGGTCTTGCATTTTATGATTCTAAGCCAACCATATACACCATTGTGAGTACTCCCTTTATTGTTGTTTCACAATCAATGGAGAAGGCACACTTTTATCTATCCGTTGAATGAATGGCTAGCCCACACACGTGTGATTTTAATTATCTTAGTTCAATATAAAGGTGGTTTTATTCCTAACAGCTAACAATACTATCGCAGTTACTTGCTTTCTGTAATTATGATAAGGATACAATTTTACATTAAAATCTAAAAAATACTTTTAAAACAAAGAGGTTATTTAACATTGAACAATTTTTCTTTAGTTTTATAAATCTCCTTCTTTGCACACCCGTTTTCCTAGGTCGATTTGTATATGTCTATTGACTTATACATTTTGTGTATAGTGTTAGATTGTCGAATATATGACTTATTCAAAGATTTTTTTAAAACTTTAAATCGTTGATACATTGCGCAAAAGAATGCAATTTGTAGTACATTAACAATAGGAGAATCAGAACTTAAATCAAAGGAGTAAAATATCGTTAATAGGCAGAAGCATACTTTTGACAATGGAACATTGAACTAAATTCTTATAGTAACTGTTGTATGTCAACTAAAGCAAATACTGTAAATGGAAATAGACAACGATAATCCCAGACTTTGTATGCTAGAATTTCGATGTAGCGGACGACTGAGGTAGAGTTCGTTGTCAGAAGACACTCCGATATATTGATGAATCGTGACATTGATTGATGCAAGATTCAGTGAAATTAAAATTCAGTATACCACTGAAAACCTAGCTGTTACATCTGCTCGATATTCACATTGGAATATAGACTGGTCACCGAACTTTTCACACTGTTATTTCTATAGAGCCATGTAAACGGTTATTTAGGTTTTGTTCAACGAATTTTGACCAGCATTTGAGAACATTTTTTACTAAGAACACTGTTAGTTTCAAGATATAACGGTCGTCTAGAGAAAATATACATAATAATACATACATACCACACTTAGATTTATGTCGAAACTTTGGCTGTATTTATTTCTGTCTTTTGGTTTTTTTTTTAAATAGGAGATCAATTGTTGAATTCAATTCTCAATATATTTCACGTACATGGGATTCGTGCAAACGGTGATTTTGAAAAGAAACTAAAATCTTTCATAAATGTAGAAATATGAATCATATATTACGCATTTGTCCTATCTGTAATAGATAAAATTGCCGATCGTTTGAAATGTTAAGACGGACGGACATCTGATATATCAGTTATGCAACCTTAAATCTGTATAAAAAAAAACCATAAACACGCATTTCTAATTAAGAAATACAAATGCATATTCGCATCGAAATGAACTAAGATTGCTTGTTATATCTAAAGCTTATTCATGAAAAAATTCTGGTTTGTGTATTAATTTTCTTATCTTTTTATCCATCTATATAAATAAGTGGCATAAAAATATCTAAACATGGAATTCAAGTTAATTATGACATCAAATCGAAACTTTGTGACGTAGGAAAGCTAGACGTATCATAATTAGGCTACGCAACGTAAGGATTTACGTTGCTCTAATTCTTAGGAGACATATTTATTTTCTTGCAATGGCGAAAAGTCAGACAAGTCCATAGGCAGTCATCGACATGCGGCCGTGGAAGCAGTTGGTGGAATATCGATAAGCATGTTCTAGTAGCATGTAGACAGTATACATGTGTGTGGTATTTGGACATGGAGTATGTACACGCAGACGAGGGTTGTGCGAGATCAATATTGCACAGTCGGTATCAACTTAAAGAAACTATGTGCAAGACGAGCAAAGCATATCTTGTCCTTCTGTATATTTTCAACATTTTAAATAATTGATGGCGTTTTTTTTAGGTGGGTGTTCTGTGGTTTTTGAAGAAAAAAAATGTTTGGATTCAATTTAACCGTATGACATATAAGCATTAATTATTTAAGACAAAAGAATGTGTGATAAGAAGCATGTTAAGTCAATACGGACAAACTAAAAAGAACACTGATATCATAAAAAAGCATGTAAAATATGGCAAAAAATAGTTAAGAATAAGAAATATTAAAAAGTCAATCTACATACATACATGTATATCAAAAATAAGAAATGCTCTCACTACCAAAACACATGAAGAATAACTGAACATTAAGAGAAACACCGCTTATATATTTACCGGTCAATACCTACTGTCCTCATATTTTCTAAATGTCATCGAAAAGGTTTGCGTGTGTGCGTACGTACGTTCACTCGTGCGTGCGTGCGCGTGCACGCGTCTGTGTGTATGTGTTCAGCAACATACACATTTTAAAAGAGAAACACATAACAATGGTGAAAACACAAAGCATAAGCAAAAGAGGGGATGTCTATTTTACACACCGAAAGGTAGTACACAAAAAGTGCGATAGGAGGAAACTACAACGATATATCGAAAGTGAATCAGTAGCAGTGAATCAGCAGGAAACGCTAATCATATCGCGAGCACCTGGTTTCGCTTCTAGTTTTTTAATAGAAGTTCGTGATGTTTCCATTTTTAGTTAATAAATGTATATTTGGTTCATTTTTCTGTGTGCGTCCCACGTTTTCTTATTATTTGCCAATGTCCATGGACTTACGGCCTAGAATATCGTCTTGGTTTTTCGATTCACTTACTCAGTAATAGCAGAAAAGGAAAGTAAAGGACGTTGAACTCAAATCAATCCTTAATTATACATTATGAATGAATGACAAGACATTATTTTGAGTATAAAAAGCATAAAATAATTATTTTGAACAATGATTAAGACAATATACCACATTTTATTCAAATATCAAAGGAAATTATAATGATGTTGCTATCAGATTGACGTTAAGACCAAATGGGCAACGAATTCTACTCGAACAATGGTATTCCAATAGAATGCAATTTCAAAACTGTGGCATTTTGCTCCCCTGTGGTCATAAATCAAATTCAATATCTACATGTTTAGTCAAAAGAAAAGTCAAAAGTCTATCAAATAGTGGTGCATCAAGGATCGATGTTGGCATCTTCTTTACTATCGAATGATGCAAGTCTCCGATAAAGGTAGGTTTCGGATTCTAGAGGCATAGAAAGAATAAGGGCCTTAAGCAAAACACTTTTTGGAGCCGACCTTCTGTCGTAGAACTGTGGCTCGTGCAGACTGAGTATGCCAGTCAATGCAAGTAGAGATCAAAAGATCAACATTGTGTTACGGGGGTTCAGATTTTCTGTCAAAATATTTTACCACAGAAACATATATCCTTTCATCGTGTACATAAATATGGTCTGCGGGCCGGAACAAAGGGAGACGATTCTAAATTGTTTCGTTCAATACGCCCTGACTTAACAGATCCGAGAAAAAAAGGTTGTGTTTTGACAAATATTTCTAAATAATAGTAAGAAAAATCACTAAAGCTTTGAATAAAATATATAACATACAAAACAATTAATAGATTATATCAATTTGAAGTTTAATTTTGACTTTTCAGACCATCTGGACCTAAGGTCCAATGTGGACTTTTCATATACAATGCCGTATTGTGCCCTGGTTTGTGATGAATACATATTTATTTCGGATGGCGAAATATGCAAAAATAGTCTGATGAAAAATATAATAGCAAATAATATCAATGGCAACAACAATGATGACGGTGCTGTATTGTGTACATAAAATGACTTGTCACGGAAATGACGAGGACAGTGGAATTGAATTGTCAAATGACAGTCTATAGAAATCGATACTGACTTGAGCCATGATATCTTTTCAAGCAAGATTGGGTGTTACTGAAATAAGAAATGGCATGACTATCGAGCGCAATGCCTCTGTATACTTATATCTTGTTTAAAAGTGACATTTTTCTATTTAAATAATCAATATTTTAATATCTCTTTCCTTCTGTTGACGATTTATCAAAATAAATAAATAAAACAATTATCAGTTGTGTAAACAAGTAAATCATTTCAGCAAAAGAGTAGTTCTTCAAACATTTCCCAATATATTTCAGTAGATTCTTAGAAATATTTTATTCTCGTGATAAAATATGGTTTTAGAAATGTTAAATGCAATATTATAAGCAAAATGAATTTTTTTATTTTTCACGGGTAATATACATTTACGAAGAATTCATATGATCTATGTTTCCATTAAAAATACAGTTAAAGTAGTAAATTCGACAAACTAAGACGATATTCAAAAGACATGGTCATGTGCAAATAATAGGAAAGCGTTGAGCGCACACAGAAAAAAGAACAAACATTTAAATATGAACTAAAATAGGAAAGTTCAGAAACGACTATTAAAAAACTTAAGGGAAACAAGGTGTTCGCGATTGAGTAAGCATTGCCTGCTACACATAAAAATACAAAAATGCAGCCTGAATCATGTCTCCGATAAATATGATATTTATAAGAGGAAGGAGCCAAAACTCTGTGTGAATTACCCCGCCCGAACCCCGAGCACATGTGTCACCCTTCACGATGTTCCCCTGTCAAGAATGAATTTAATAAAAACTAAAAAAGATACAGTTTTGCAAAGTTTACTACTTTTTGTTCTTCAAAAAAGCATATAACAAGTGGTAACAGATATTCCTAATTTCCAATTATGTTCTACTTAAAAGTCATCAACAAACATGGTGTCAAGTTTTTAAAAACTGGCACCTCATAATAAATCGTGTTAGCAACATGGAACATACGAAGAATTACGATGCCATTGTCATCAATATTTCAAACTGTCCCTTTTCAAAGACAGATACATATATACCTGTATTCTAAGTGTACACAACAAAACTTAACTACAGTTGGCGTATATGTTAAACAATATAATAAAAGAGTTGTTAGCAAATATGTTATGTCGTATAATATATGATCATTTTAAAACAATTTACTAATTGACTAAATATAACCAGTATTCCAGTCACATATTGTTCTTTAAATAATTTCAGGTGGTATAAAACACATTAAACACATAGGATCGACGAGTTTAGAGTCAAATTTTGGTATCTGAAAAACTGCAGACTTGCTGTGATTCAATAGATATTTTCTCATTTTCTAATTATCTTAATTAACAAATTATAGTCGATCGTTTAAGGTCGTCTGTTTACATCGGGCTCATTAATTATACATATATGCTATCCGAGATCCATGTGCAATGACCTATAAGACCAAAGAGAGTAACTTTGACACATGAACAAACTTACAATGAACACTACCTTCTTTTTGGCTGTTCACGTGTACATTTTGAAGTCAAATAACCTTACTTTAGGAGTTTAAATGGCCATTCAAAAAGCATTGAGATATATTGACGGTCAACACTGGGTAACCAAAGGGAATTACTTATGGAAGACGTCATGGTTTTATGATATGAATTACAGATGAATCTTGTGATTGTTATTCTTCAATAAGTAAATGTTAGCAACGGTTATTAATAGAAGTTCTGTACAAAGAAGCAGATATCAATTATAGGTAGTTCTGAATGTAAATCAATGTGTAGAATATGCTATTACGATATGTTTACCTGACGACATGTTTGTCTTAAATGCGCCTGTGCATTCGTCTGGTCAAGCCGGGGTTGTATGAATAATGGCTGGCTTTGAATCAATTTTTAGTCCATCTGGTCCTTCGGTCCAAGGTTGACTTTTCTCATACAAATCCCGTCCGTTGTCCGCCGTCTGTCCGTCGTTAACTTTTGCTTTAAACGACATCTCCTCTGAAAATACCGGGCAGATTTCCACCGAATTTGGCAGGAAGCATCCTTAGGGGAAGGGGATTCAAGATTGTACAAATGAAGCCCCTTACCCCTAAGGGAACAGGTAGCGGGGCCTAAAGGGGTAAATTTGACAGTTTGCCTTTAAACGACATCTCCTCTAAACTGCTGGGAAGATTTCAACCAAATTTTGCAGGAAGCATCCTTAGGGGAAGGGGATTCAAGATTGTACAAAAGAAGCACCATTCACCCATCCCTCCCCCCAGGGAACAGGTAGGCGGGGCCTAAAGGGGGAACATATGACAGTTCGCCTTTAATCGACATCTCCTCTGAAACTACTGGGCAGATTTCAACCAAATGTAGCAAGAAGCATCCTT
>JAUMGZ010234968.1:0-10873 GCA_032359645.1 Pododesmus macrochisma | reverse complement strand
CTTTATTGTAAACATTTATTATATTTGTTGTCAAAAGTCACATCATACAAACACAATAACGAAGTAATAAGACAGTATCACACAGAATCAACCTGGTCGGCAAACGTTTTTGGTCACACTCACACATACTTCAATGTTACTGTTAAGCAAGCATCCTTGCAGTCATCATCAATGTCTTGGATAATATTCTACTCAGAATGCCTTATAAATAACTAGCTTTAATTAACTAGCTTTAACAGAATTTGTTCTGCACTTTCAAAGCTGAATTCTCAATCCTCATCAAACAAAATGTTATTTACAGGGAGACAACTCTAGGAATTCTTATTCTAAAATAAGATATCCAGAGTTATCTCCCTCTATAGCTATTACTAGAATGTGTACTGTAACTTGACATATAATTCATTTAAAGATATTTTTAGTTTAGGCATTGAACTGTTTTTATGTGGCATTCACAGGAGATATGAATGCCAACTGGACAAAGGCACCTGTGCTTCATGTTGAATTTGCCTCTGAGATGTTCATTTCAATGAAACTGTGTTTTCACCATTCATTAAAGAGATGCACTTACAAGTTTTTTTTCTAAATCCGAGGACAGTTTAGGTATAAATGTGGATAATTTTCATGATGAGAACTCAAATTGAAGGTTTTGCCTGTCACTGATACACTAATTTCATTCTGAACAAATTTATTTAATTTTGTAGAGTTGGATGAGAAAATAATTTAAACTAGGACACATTTTGAGAAAGACAAATCTTGAAGGGAATCAATTTCTTTTGAAGCTACTATATTAATAAAAGATCCTGGTGGCTGGTTTTCAAGTTAATGCCAAGATGCTAGTATTGATTTCACGCTATTTATTACATAATCAAAATATATTAAAGGGAAGTCTATCCTTGAATTCCAAACTTAGAAATGACAGTAATGTATGAACTATTTTATTGAGTCTTCCAAATATATGATGTATATAGTTGCAAAATTTGATGTGCAATCTGTCTGGTTCAATCAATATTCTCAATATTGCACTGTATGGGTTTAATGCTCATCGCATCACCATATTGTATGCAATTGGTTCTGGCAAATAAGCAAAAGCTAGTGTAGGCTTCTATGCTGGCTTGATAAAACATCTTTATGATTACAATAATAGTAGAATCATAAGTAATGTAATGTAATGTAATATAATGTAATGTTATTTCCTGAAGCAGCTAGTAGAGCTCATATGTATAAAATAAAAACAATACACTAGGTTATACATTAAATGAGTAAAGATCTTCTTTGGCCTGGTAATGAATTACAATTAATTGTTTATCTCTAAACACACCATTATACTTCTACTAGAACACACAGTGTTATCATTTTTGTTTACATTGGTGTAAAACCCTCCAGTGGCCTCTTCTGGCACTACAATCACAGCCACCTGTGAACTGAACTTCAAAAGTGCAAAGTAGGTCAGTGTGAGAAATGGTAAAAATAACTTACCGAATCTTCACAATCTGTCGACAGTTCAGCCTCAATCTTAGTTCTCCATTTCCGTTCTCTTGCTTTTCTGGCCATTTCTTGCTTATAAATAAAACAAGACAGCGCACTGCACTTATTCTGGCAAACAATTCGTAACTATATGTATCGGTCGTCTGCGACTGCTGAGTCCATCACGGATATCCAATGGCGGGAAAAATGGACATCACCGTAAATAAGACCGACTCTGAAGTAACTCCAATGAACCTGATGTCCAAAGTGTTAGAAACACTTAATTTTTAACAAAAACAAACTTTCCTCCTAAATCCAGCTAATTATGCCGTTAGGCTGTGACGTCAGGCATATTTTTATGTTGCTATGCACCGACTTCTAGTATGGGTTGCTAGACACGCCAGCATCCATTTTCATCTTGCTACCGGATGGTTCTATAGCAAATGCTGAATAGGGACTCTAAGCATTCCGTGTTATTCATATTTAAATGTCATTGCTTTATCTTTTGTCTTAAAATCGACCAGCAATATTTTTGAAAACTAGTAATAGAGAAGATATTTGCCTCGGGCATTCAATAATTGGTTTGTTTTACGGCCAGTTGTTGAAATCGATGTTTAATGCGATATAGAATACACAACCTCACCCACGCAAAAATTGATCGGTCCATAGGAAGTCGTGACACGTTTAATAAATATAGTTTCAGGAGTCATGAATCACTCTTTCCGACTTGATATGCTTTTCGTGACATTATTTGGATATTTTCGAAAAACGGCCATCGTATTTTTATGAAATAAACACGAGCTAGACCCATTCTACGAAGAAGTAACCTTCAACATTCGATCTTGCTGGGACTCGAGCAAGAGTAAAAGTCAGTACGCGTGATGTTTATAATCAATTAAGGATATCAAGATTAAATTGAATTATTCTTCGCTTTTACCCATATTTTAATAAAATAAGAATGCATCAGTCTGATCCAAACAATGCGTTACATGTATTTTTAGTTCGAAACAAACAGTATGAATAGGATCAACTTGACAGAACGAGAGATATTGACAAACAATAACTGCGTCAAACAATGAAGCACCGGAATGTAGTTAGTTAAATCGACATCACAACAATCACCAAGACTAGTAATTCATGCAGACCGACTTAGGACAGTCACCCAGCACGAAACCAGGCGGTGTAGTTATAAACCGGTTAATGTGGCCTCAACCTTCACATATCCCGCATGAGACTAAAAGTCTTAAGTGCAGACATACATTTAAACATTTAATAAATATACTTCATGGCGCTGTAAATCATCCCAACAACTAACCGCCCACATCAATTGTCAATAAAAATCTAAACGAGTAAAAAGTTTATACATATTTATTCAAACAATAAAGCACCGGATTTGAAGAAACATGTGTTTTGGTTTCATTTGGGTTTAAACGTCCCTTCACTCATGACCATGTCAATAGATCGTATCGAGACGGTGGCTGTTTGTGACAGTGCGCACCTATGGTGACTTTATAGTACTGCATCATAGAAATATCAAACCGCGGACACATTGACATGATACTTTACTCGGTCATATTATCCTGACACCGAGTCAACCAGTCCTCCTACCAAGTAAAGCTGAGCACCAAGCAGGGAGCGGGGTTACGATAACCTAATTCTAACGTCTTAGATTAGACGCGGCCGGTGTCCTATGGTATTTTGAGACCCTGAAAAATTGACCCCGAGATCAAAATACCATATGGTAGATCGACCCCGGGGTCAATATTTCACCATGGTAGATTGAAACCCCCATGGTAAAATGGCCCCCTTATTTGTTTCCTGAATTTGTACAGAGACATACTAGTAACTTTGTTTTTAATGTATTCCTAGACTTTTAATGTAAATTTATCTTCAAGAAATAGTCGTAAACGGGGGTCGGTAAACATACTATTGCCATGGTAAAATGACCCCCAACCCCTAATTTATTTCCTAAATTTGTACAGAGACACTAGAAACCTTGTTTTAATGTATTCCTAGACTAATAAGATAATTGTATCTTCAAAAAATTGTCGTAAACAGAGGGGGCTCAATATGCCATGGCCATGGTAAAATGATCCCCCCTTATTGTTTTCATAAATTTGTACAGAGACACTAGATACCTTGTTTTTAATATATCCCTTGACTAATAAAATAATTTTATCTTCAAAAAATTGTCGTAAACAGGGGAGGGGGTTCAATTTACCATGGCCATGATATTTGGACACCCCCACCACCCAACCTACGATTTATTTTTTAAAGTGTTCATATATGTCTATTTACATATAGGAACAGTTTCTAGTGTCCCTGAAAATTTTTTTTTTGGGGGGGGGGAGTTAATTTACCAAGGTCATGGTATCCCCCCCCCACCCCCCACCAACCCCCACTCCATGCTATTACCTACTCAACAATTTAATTTTTTAAAGAAAAAGTGTTAATTTTATTAGAACATAGTTGCCAGTGCTTCCGTATATTTTTAGGAAAATGTAAGGGGGTTCATTTTACCATGGGGGGTTCAATATACCATGATGAAAAATTGACCCCGGGGTCACTCTACCATGGGGTTCAAAATACCATATGACACCGGTAGTGTTTTCTGTTTTGAAGACTGAAAGAAAGAAATAATTGTATCAGCTTTTTCTCTGACTATATCTTTGATTTCTCTGAACCCATGTCTTTTGTGAAGTGTTGCCGAGCATACTGAGCAAATCATGTCTCGGGACTGCAGTCCTCGCATTCGAAAAGTACCTTATGCTCAGGGTGAAGTGGACAGGCGTCACTGCCCTTTGTGCGTGTACAGGTCTGTGCAGCCGCCATTGATATTTAGATCATATCACACCACAACACTTATTTCACACCATTACTTCCGATATTTAGTAAAAATGTTGTAGTAAACGGGTCCAAATTAAAGTGAAATCCAGTAACACGCATGTGATTCTTAAACACATCAGAAAATAAAGGTGGTTATTAACATCTCGGTGTTGGCAGACAAGATCTCGTTTATGCTTTATCACAGCGTATTTGACTCATATTATGAGCGCTATCTATGTGTGAACAAGGAAACTATATATATAAAACAAAATGAACCATGTTCCGGTCTATAAACTTCCTTGTGCGTTGATTGAAAATAACTAACGTACGATTGCCGGAAGCGGCCGTCAAACCCATTTTTTATTCACAACCTATTGTTTAGTTTTTGTTTGGTCTTTTTTCACGATATCGGTGAAATACTCTGGAGTTGACGTTAACTTCTTATCAAAAATAACAAGCAGTTTACTTCTTTTAATAGTTCACCAGAAGTTACTCAATTCTCATTGGTTAATCGGTGGTTATGTGCTCTAACTGCTTTAAAATTGGTCCGATTTCAATCAAATTTGTTATGCAAGACTACATAATGACAATTCTAAGGCTAAGGTCGAAGACCAACTCCGATGCGTGCATATTAACGCATAGTGATTAGGCTTCTAAATTTTCATTTGTTAATCGGTTTCCGTGCTCTAACTATTCTAAAAATGGTCCGATTTCAACCAAATATGGTATGGAAGAACATTATGACAAAGGCTTAACTTCGAAGGCTAATGCACATTTACGCATATTAATTAGGCTACTAAATTCACTTTGGTTAATCGGTGTCCGTGCTCTAACTGCTTTAAAATTGGTCCGATTTCAACCAAATTTGGTATTCATATACATAATGACAAGACTCAGGGTATATTTGATGGCCAATGAGATACGTGCATATTTACACATTCTATTAAGGTTACTTAATGCTAATTGGTTAATCGGTTTTATTGCTCTGACTGCTTTAAAAATGGTCCGATTTCAACAAAATTTGGTATGGAAGTACATAATGACAAGATTTTGGCTATGTATGCTGGCTAAATGAGGTTTCAAAAATGTCATTGGTTAATTGTTTAGCGTGCTCGTATTGCTTCAAATATGGTACATGTGTGAAAGTACATAATTGCAAAATTCATGTTTAGTTTGATCCTCAAAACGAAATGTTTTTTTAAAAAATGTTCCTCTAGCGTGGGACATAAATTCTACGAAATTGATTGTTGTTATTTCTTTGGATGTCCTTGTTTACTTTACAAACAGTACTCTTACAATCTTTGACAATATATATAAATTTAGATTTTTCTATAAAAATATTGCGGGTGACACTTGTGTAGCAGGAAACGCTTGCCATATCGCGAGAAACTGGTTTCGCTTCTAGTTTTTTTTAATAGAAGTTCATGATGTTAATAAATGTATGTATGGTTATTTTTTCTGTGTGCGTCAAACGTTTACTTTTATTTGCTCATGTCCATAACTTACGGTTTAGAATATCGTCTTGGTTTTTCGAATTTACTACTTTATTCATGGATTACACATTTGATAAACCGGTTCTCAATTCCCCAGATTAGGATGTATTCAAGCATTAAGCTCTAGGCCTTCTACGAGCTAGGTGTTGTTTTAGATTTTTGAAATGTTGTCAAATATCCACCATTCGTTTGCTCCTTAGTGGCGCCCTTGGAGACCAAGCCCCGTCGCCTGAATAAATGTGAATCCCCACCACCTAGGTATTATTCATTCCAAGTTGAATGCTAAAGGCGTTTGAGAAAAATTTGAAAATGCGAAAAGTATTTGCTTTAATCTTGAACTTTGACCCCCAAACGCGTAACCAAGTTTTGGCCCCAGGGTCATGCCTTGAAGAAGCTTGGTTATCCATGCCCTAAGATTACTATATATATGCAAGCATTAAGCTCTGTGCCATCTACTTTATAAGTAAATTTTCCCCTGCAAGCCGAACCTATCATTTGAAGAAAAGAAATCTTGGAATCTCCTTCCCCTAGGAATACTTCCTATTAATGTTTGGTTGAAATTGGTCCAGTGATTTTGGACGGACGGGATTTGTATGAGAAAAGTACACTAAAAACAGGATGGGTGGAATCATCAGAGCATAAGCCTTTGACAAACGAACAATAGCCGCATCAAGGTATTCTGTCCAAAGGTTAAAAGGAACTAAGCTTGGTCAGGTCAGTATTAGAAGAATGATAGTTATTAACATTGGAACACGCTCGGGCATAACGACTTAATTGAAGAAGAAACATATTTTGTATGATGGAAGCCGTCGGCTTTCCCATCAAGCCATAAGTAATTAACAAATTTGAAATCCAAAACCGTCTCTTTTGTCATATATTATAGTATGAGATGTATCATTAGCACTGGCGATGAATGATCGTATTGGTTAGCCTTAGTAAGAATTAGTTCTTTATGATATATCAATTTGAGTATATCATCAATATATCCAAATAATCTATTAAATACAACAAGAGGCCCATTTGGGCCTTAACGGTCACCTGAGTAATCCTTCGGCTCGTGTGACCTTGAAATGAAATCTGAAACATGCCTCCAATAAATATTATATTTATAAGAGCAAAGAGCCAATACCCCGTGTGAGACACCCCGTCCCGAAGCAGCCGTCATTAATGAACGTTTAACGCTATAGAGACATGAATTAAGAATAGACAATACTTCAGTAAATTAAAGCTACATAGTCAAAGGGGAAGGGGGAAATCACGATGGTTATGGTGTACAAAAACCACACCCCAACAATAACACAAAATTGCCTTGCCAAAATTTTAAATGTGCGCGTAGTCAAAATAGTAAATTTCAACGTATTCTTCTTCGCACATGTTTCGGAAAAACCAGTCGTCAGCAAAGGTGACGTAATAATTTATATAGTATTAGAAATAATAAAAATCAGACAGACGGACTGACTGACTTACTTACAATAAAGAGTCAAAATATCTATTAAACAACAATATAGAATACAGATAAGTATGAAACTGCATCACTCAAAAACAACTGAAAGAACGCTTTGAATCGGAAATAAATGACAACCATTGCTGTGTGTGAGGCACGTTGTCAATTATTCCCGATTCATAACGTTGTCAAAGTTATTTTTGAGTTTCGGACCAAAGAAGATACAGTTTTATACTTACCTGTATTCTAAATTGTTGTGTTTGAAGCATATTTTGGCTCTTTCGTTTTTGAAAGTAAGTCAGTCAGTCAGCCTGTCTGTCTTTTGATAATGTTTAATCCTATATATATTATAACGTCACTTTTGCTAATGAGAACTGGGTTGTTCGAAACACGTTTCCAGAGGAATACGTTAAAAAAAATTCCTGTTTTGACTTCGCGCACAATTTAATTCTGGCAAGACAATTTTATATTATTGTTGGGGTATGGATTTTGTACATCATAACACTCGTGCAACTTTTTGTCACCGTTCCCCTTTGGCTCTGTAGCTTTGATTTGCCGAAGTCTTGTCTATTCTAAAATAATTTTTTCTATAGCGTCTATTCATGACGGCTTCTTCGAAGCAAGATCAGGGTTTGCAACGTGGTGTCTCGCACGGAGTTTTGGCTCTTTCCTCTTATTAATATCATATTTATCCGAGGCAGGTTTCGATTGTATTTTTGTATTCTTATCACTTGGGTGGTTGCCTCTGCACGTGGCTTAGCCCCGGGGGTAGCCATAGCCCATTGGCATTTGCTTCCGAACACATGTTATACTGAACCTTTCCCAAGGAGCCATTGCTATGTGAGGCAAGTACCCACTGAAAAATTTGTGTATATTGATGGACAAGCTGTAATCGTATCAAATTAAACCTTTTTATATGGTCTCGGTATAGTTTTCCTAGTTACAAATATACAAGTCGGTTTTTCTTCAAACTTACCCCGTGTTTTAGAGGATCATTTTTTCAGCAAATACTACCACAATTACGTCATCTTTTAATATCCAACAAAATGGACAGAAAAGGAAATGTACAAACAAACTGGGTGTTCATAAAACATTCAATTTATTTTGATACGATTCGTCATCACTTCCATCTACAAGTGTGTCAGTTTCAATACATATACATTACAAGAGCCATTCGGTCCTAACCTGCGTCGCCCAGGGCAAACTTGAGTCAATTTATCGTTTAAAACTAGCTATGCATACAGAAAAATGCATTTATTATTTTGGCAGATTAAATAAATCAAAAGTTTAGGAAATCCATTGAAAACTGACTAACTAAGTTTAACACACAGAAATTCTATAAATATTCATCGGAAACACATAGGATTTTTTCTAAAAGATTCACCAAATCTCTCCAAAAGGGGAGATGCAATGTGTCTGTTATAAATATGCAAAGGTTGAGAAAAACCTACGGATTACACAAACTTGGTGCCCAAAAGTGTTTGAGAAGGACGGACGGACGGAGTCGAGCGGCTAATAGACCTGCTTCCGCCTTCGGGAACGCAGGTAAAAAAAAAGAATCAAATAAAAATAACTAACATAAATAATACTAACGTATATAATTTGCGTAGAAACCATTATAGGAGTTAGGCTTTGTCTTTGACTACAGTGTAAACAATATTTTATTTCTTAAATGATAACACACATACATTCAAAATAATAACACACATACATTCACCATAATAACACACATACATTCACCATGATAACACACATACATTCACAATAATAACACACATACATTCACAATAATAACACACATACATTCACAATGATAACACACATACATTCACAATGATAACACACAAACATTCACAATGAAAACACATTGGGGTGTAGAACCAAGCTTCAAGCTTATATAAATCTCCCTGATTATGAATCAGCTAAAATATAGAGCATGGTAGTCGACTTTTACATCTATTATCAAGTAATTATACTTAACAAAGGAAACTTAAGGACAAAACTTGACCAATGTTAGCAACTTCCCTTTCGTACGATCAATCAATCAAATGTTTAAAAATAAATAGCGAATCGCACGTCCGTTGATATTTTTTATTACCTTTATATGTTAACACACGTGACGTATCACTGCCTACTTTATTGGGTAGCCCTGTAATCGCGGAAAAACCCGTTCTATTTATAAATCTGTTCAATTTTTAGAACCAATGTCATCCGGGAACACATATCTTACTATATGAATTAGAAAGAAGATGCGTTGGTGAGTACTGTATTGTCTTACAAGTTTTATGGCATATAAATAGTGTCAGTATATAATTTAAAGTTCTATAAAAGTAATAGGAATACTATCAAAACTACAGAAGTATCGTTATCGTGAGTTATAGTAACCTGGCTAGTTTACCAACACCTTTTTCGACCATTCATGTTGTCCAATGCCGTGTTGTTAATGTGAAGATTATTAAATATATTTTGTAGCGTTCATGCCTGTTTAACATTCCGAAAACCACCATAAATAAATATAGTTATAATAAGTATTTAAGCTAATACTACCGTGGTATGTAGTACATTCAAGCGCCAATTTTGTTCTATTTATAGACAATATGATTTACCCTTTACTGGTATTTCGTTTTCAAAATAGGAACTTTACGAAAATACTAACTTCCTTGTGTGTCATTTTTGGTTTAGAAGACATACCGTTCTCCTACAGTGAGTATATATGTGTCACGATGATAACCTGATTTATAAGGCTTGATTATATCAAGTATACACTTTTAATTCAAGGTCTTAAAAACTTAAAACCTTATTGTAAATAACTTTATAAAGGACATGACATACTACAGACCAACGTAAGGTTATTCATTGCTACAGATGAAATAAAATGTCATGATGTTTTTTTTTTAAATCATAAATCTTCAACTTCGGTCTCGTTGATGTGGTCATATCTATGGCACTTAAGTTCCAACATCCAGACATCCTAAAGTATTCTATATGAAATGTCAGAGCCAATCTGATTAAAACCAAATCTTGATCTACGCTCCATTCCGTAAACTTCATTCTGCAGCAATATGAAGTTAACGGAATTGAGCGCAGATCAAGATTTGATTTTAATCAGATTGTGTCAGAGCCCTTGCACTTGAAGTCCACACGTAATATGTTTGAAAATACGAGCTTGCAAACTGAAACGGGTCACAAATAATAATGTTTTTACAAGAGACGAAAAACCTATTTTGTGTGAGAGGACCTCGCCAAGATTCAAGGTATAGCTAAAAATTAACTGCAAAAACGGACGCAAAAGAGAAAATTAATTAAGGATACAAATGTCAGTGTTATATTGGGATATGTTCAATTTCAAACAAAAACGTGTAACCTATTTTTGACCAAATTGAGAACTGAATGTTTCAAGGAAAAATCATATCTAATCACGTTCCATGCCTTCAAAAAAAGATAGTTTTTATGAATTGGTTAACATTTGACCCCAGTGTCGCATCTAGTGGCACTCTACGTGTGGCAAAGAACAAACACACATACTTCCTACAGAGTTTAGTTGAATTAGTCGTCCAATTCGGAAATAATGGCTCCTGAATCAGAGGGATAGACTCTGTTTTGCGATTTCAATGGAAAAATTCAGCGAGTTTATCCTTTGAATACA
>JAUMGZ010234957.1:0-10873 GCA_032359645.1 Pododesmus macrochisma | reverse complement strand
ATGTTGAACTTCAATCTCTAAGTAGAGCCCAATCATATCCCAGATGCAATATAAGCCTATGTTGAACTTCAATCTCTGAGTAGAGCCCAATCATATCCCAGATGCAATATAAGCCTATGTTGAACTTCAATCTCTAAGTAGAGCCCAATCATATCCCAGATGCAATATAAGCCTATGTTGAACTTCAATCTCTAAGTATGCAGGATAGACATACGATTTTGCTCAAGCTTTATTTCGCTAGAATAGTGATTACAATGTACTTTTGTACAAGATATATAACAATTTGCTATAAACAATTCTCAAACCAAACACATTATTCAATGTTACTGTTCTTGTATGTTTGGAAAACCCTTTATCAATTTATAGGGACCTTAATTGGTAAACTGACACTTACTGGTTTAAATACTCCATTGCAGTATCTTTAATAATCAGGTTTTGACCAAACATTTGATTCAATGAAATGAAGATTAGCTATTCCCAATCAAATTAATCACATTTTCAGTAATTCATATCAAAATAATATTTCCTCTTAGCTTTAAAACAAAAAGCAAATCCAATTGCAATTTAATAATAGACATGAAAGCACAACGTGAATAGTGGATTATTAACAATTTATTTTCAATACTTTAATAAAAAGAAGATCACAGAGCAGAGGGTCAATTAGTTATGAAAAATTGGTGACTCTTACACTATCAATTAGCAACTTAATACACAAAACTAAAACTAATGAAGGTCCAAGTGATTAGCAGTATTAATGAGGTGATATTACACTGCAAAGACACAAACATCTGAAAACAAAGAGTCTTGCGCAGGTAAAAATAACCAGACAGTGGTTAAAAAAAACTCTCTGTGAAATGAGTTTATTTCTTTAATGTGGGCAACACAATCAACAGATGATATCCTTCTATTACAATATTCAATAACAATATGATATATTTCACACAACCAACCTAATAAATTTTGCACAATAACACACTGTCCTTGAGAATACTTTTGGTTGTTCAAAATAGCTGTAAGAGATTCAGTCTCCAAATGAAATAGAATTAAACTGCCATGTACTTCAGACACAATGCATCTATTATAAACAAAAAAAATATATCTAAAATTCTATTAAAATCTGTGATTGTTCGGAAATTAAAAATAAATCATAATTTTCAAAGGCATGCGACATCAAACGGTGGGAGTAAAAAATGTAATTTTGTGAAAGAACAATTGGTTTAGCAATTTATTATTACTTACACTGAATATTAAGATTTTAAGAGAAAGAGCGAAACATTTTTGTAAATGAAAACAAGCTTACATAAATCATAATCTTTTATGACTCATAAAATGTTGTATGAAGATCAAGTGCAATAGTAGAGAAGATGCTGGAACTGTATTTGACCTAAAAAGCAGCTTAGCGCTTAAAAATTTGAAATAGTAGAGGGCCTGCTTATTAAGACCATATTACCAGTCCAAATACAGTGTATAAATGTACTACAATGCTCTCTCGTAATGGATTAAAGCTATTATTATACCTCATTGATGTAACAGTAGCGTCGATTGGCTAAAGCGTACCACATGACGGAGAAATAAAACATTGAATCTCTCTTAGGCATGTTTTATCAACCTGGAGCATGTGCAGCTCATTGAAGAATCAGTGCAATTCACATACTGATTTCTTTTTGGTATAATAAACAATTTATGGCCCTATAAGCAGGGTGATTTGAAGATTTATCTACCGGAAGCGGTTATTTTTCCGAGGGCTTATATTATACAGGACTGTAGGTGCTTGAAAAGAGAGGGGGCACTTATAGGGACATGGCCACTTATAAGGTCGAATACAGTATATATTTGACTTTACCTCTTTATAATCGCCCATGCTTAAAGTCAAGCTTCCAGTTGAGCCAGCTGAGGTGCAGGGTGTAGGGCCTGGGCTGACACTAGAAGGCAGTGCTGGTAGAGGTTTAGTTGTCTGCAGCATGGAAGACACTTGCTGAGGGCTTGGCGTTTTGTGGGGTATTTGTGCTTGGGATAGGTTTTGTGTGGGTGCTTGCTGCTGTTGTTGTTGCTGTTGTTGTTGCATCTGAGGCCATACCGCTGAGCTGATGGGACTGGAATGTAGTGTTGTGTATATAGAAGGCTTGCTGTTGTCTACTTCAGACTTTACAGGTGTGATAAACCCACAGCCTGAGGTCATGATTGCAGATGTCAGCGATGCTGTAGAAGCCAGGGCGGCTCCGATCACCGGTGTTGACGCCATGGGACCTTGGAATGCAGCTGAAATGTATTCAATAAAATATTTCAAATTTCAAATCTATACAAATTTGTATATTCAAAAATGTGACAAATGTTTTCTTTCAAATTAAAATCTGAGAAAATATTTCCAATTACAGCATGTTTGCTTCTCTGGGTTTACATGTAGTACATTCTGGAACTTAAGATCATAAAGCACAAAAATTGGCAATGATTAACAATTTTGGTATTTTTCAATCGGACATAAACCTTGTATTCATTACCTTTAACTTAAAATTCACATGCATGTAAACTGTCCATGTATCACTGAAACACCTACATACAAGATTTTATGTAGAGGTGGAAACAAGCTCACAAACACCAGATATTCAACTTCTAACAACTTAACAACTGAAAACCAAAATGCTGTCAACCTGCCCTACTTACCTGGGTTAGCTACCCATTCTTGTAGTGCTTTCTGTAACCGTCGGACATGTAGTGGTTTACTTGCCATGGCAACAAGGGCCATAATCTCAAGGAATTCATCTTCACCAGCCTCACATAACTGTTGTACATCATCACCACCTATAACCAACAAGTATACTCAACTGATCATATTGTACTAAAAATAATCTTCAGAATACCAAAATTCCACTTTGTGGCAAGATAATGTGTTTGTTGTCTTAGTAGCTCAAAGGAACAGTGTTCACTTTGTGTGCGGAAGGTCATTAGTACAATCCTGGGCTATGTGATATATAAGTTTTATATTTAGAATAATCTTTTTGTTCCTTGATAAGCACTTGGCATTTTTTTATTGGGGTTTTACCTCCCTTTCAACACATGTCTAGGTCATATTGAGATGGTGTCTGCTTGTGACAGTGCACAAAGATGGAAACTTTATAGAGCTGTCGCACAAAAAGATTATGCTGTTGACGCATCGACATGATACATGTACTTCACTCTGTCACTTTATCCTGACACCAAGCCATAAGTGTGCACTGTTACAAGCAGGCACTGTCTAGATATGACCTAAACATGAGTTGAAGGGATGTTAAACCCAAATAAAACAAATAAACAATCCTGGGTAACATACTGCAACAACTTAATAGTACATGTAAGTACACAGTTACCATACAAGTCAAAGCTTGAGATCAAACTTTTGAGTAAACTAATTCCTTGAAGTAAACCTATCTTAATGACTTAATATTAAGGGAAACAAGTAATCTTGTAAATACAATATTCAAAGTGAGGACATAGCTAAGAAAGTTTTAATTAAAATATTACAATATCTAAAGCCAAAGAAGGCCAAAACTAAATCACAAAATGTTAAAATGTACTATTGCGGTCAAACATAATGGCCTTCAGTCAATTCATATATGTGCAGGAATAAATAAAGCTGTAAAACAAACTCAAGCAGAAAAACATACATCAATCTATTTACAATTTAACTGCTAATTCTTTACTCTGCTCTTTTTTACTAAAAAGTGAAGGATGTATTATTCAATCTTAATGAAACTTGTACTTTAAGAGCTTTCTTTCTCTCAAATATGCTGAGATTATACTCAGACAAAAAACAAAACATTTACAATTTGAAATGGTTGACAGTAGAAATCTAAACTCAAGCAGATTTTATATGTGATAAAAACCAAATACAGATTATTAAAATTACTTGTTTACTGGACAACTCCATTATTTTTCCTACCTACATGTAACTCTAAAAACCATGAGTGATGGTGTTTATAATTTGTGAGATTTTTTTCAATTAAAATAAACACCATCAACTGAATATTTAATGTGACGTGGACAAAAAAAATACTGAGAAAGGATATTTCACAAGAAAACTTCAAACCTTTTAATTGTAGACCACAAAAAAAAGACATTTATTAAGACCTTTCAAACAGAGGAGAGTAAAAACAAGGGAGAGCAATGCACTTTTAGGACCACCAAGGATTACATAAAGGTAATGTGCACTTTAAGCTTCTCTTCAGGACCTGAGTACTGAGAAAAAGAATGAGTTATCTATTTTAGGGATGGATATGTTTTTAAACAGCAATCAAAAATTAAGTTTCAATCAAGAAAAAGAAAGATTCGAATTACACCCATTATTGATTGAATTTTATATATATATATATATATATATATTGAGTGTTTGTGAATTTTTTTTTTTTTTTTTAATTCTTTTCTTTTCACATCTACTCAATTGTCTTTCATTTATTTTCTTATAAAGCAAACATGTTTATTCAAACAACAATATTCTGATATATACTGGTACTTAAAAGAAACCTTGATACATTATAGACTACTGGTAGCCTAAAAATTATTATCACATTCTTTAACAACAAGAGAAAAAGAATACCTGTATTTATCAGCAACCTACAGTTGTAAATAATTTCACTTAATCAGAAAAGAATATGTAGATATAGCGTATTTCAAAACTGGTTACTAACATTAATAGCTTAATGTAAACAATAGGTTTCAAAATGGCTATCATAGCAGCAATCTTGGAACAAATCTGTAAAACATTATTTTCATTCAGATTCATCTTGACATCATGTTAAATCAGGTAAGGACAGTTTCAGCCTAAACCTTTTTTTATGTAACAGAAATAAATGAACAAATTTTGATGGCCACCAACATACATATGCAAAATTCATCCGAAGTTGATACTTACTGTTTTAATTTCCCTCTTTTCAGAATGTTTTACTGATTTCAAGGATTTTTCAAGGTAAATGTTGTTTCCAAGGACAAGTACTTTTCAAGCCTGTACAAAGCCTGATTAATGTATTATTTTTTTTTAAATATAAACTACAAAGCACAACACATGTCTAAAAGTGAAGGAACCTTGTTCCTAAGACTTATTGCCTTACAGAATAACAGAATTTTCAAAATGGTAAGCAAAGTTGACCAACACTCAAATCTAAAAAAAGAAATCATAAATCATTCATACTGTACTTAAACAGTACACCATAGAAATTTGATTATTGTAGTATTTTACAGAATATTTGATCAAATTACTTTTAGGTATGTATTACTGACCTTGGGCTATAAATGTGTCATAATACTGGAGCAGGTTTGCCCTCTGTAAAACCCTGTATAGTTGCCATTCTGATCCGTTCTGAGGCTGAGAAGTGGTCATGGCTCCCACTGGTTCCTCTAGAAAGTAAAAATATTTTGAAAATTTATCATAATATTTTCTGAAGATCAATATAAATGACCTCATTACAACCTTCGTTTTTTACCAAGTTGATGCAATACAACTATTTGTAAGAAAACTTTCTAGATATTTTTACTCTTATATGGCCCACAAAAGTGTTTTGCATCCTTCAAACCTAATTTTTCCTAGCTACCCTAAAGTTTTCATAGCAATAGAACACATCTGTTTTGATATGGTCCAAAATAAAATGTTTTTCTTTTCCCCATTTTTTCTTGCTGACCTAAAATAGATATCACAGTAAAGTCTGATCAAGCATTGTTCAAGTAACAAACTTTGCTTTATATACATATACAAATGTACATGAAACATGTTCCATATTGTAGTTTTAAGTAAAGCTTTGCACACTTACTCATCTTAAATATTTACCTACATTTCCTATATTTTAAACATGTTACAGGCAAAATGCAACTTTCCATAGATTCATTGAATGCATTTTGAGTTGTAGTATAAACAATATTGATTAAACACAATAACTTGAAGCAAGCAGTCTACAATATAGGTATGTAATTTGCATCTTGCACCTGTTACCACGATTAGAAAGGGAAGAGTTAAAATGACGGTAATAGGACACAAGTCTTCCCTTGCACACTGCAGTTTTTATGCTGAATATGATACCATTGTAAGAAGTATTTTGTAAATCAATGTTTATAGTGGGATTTTTTTTTTTTAAATCTTAAGTCAGTGACTGCTCCTTAGATGTTTCTTCACTTTCTACTTTTTTTATTAAGAACAGAAGACACCACAGATTTAAAATGTTCACTGTCTGGGGTGAGGTGAATTACAATATACACTGTTAAACAACTTTTTATGGCAAATTAATGAAATGCATAAAACAACAAAGCTCAACCATGCCACCTGCCACTACATGCAGACTGAGAGAATGAAAATTGAGTACCAGCAGGTACAACCATCCTTACAGTCATTGACTGAAACATACTGTGAGAGTTGAGTTAAACACATGAATTTCTGTTGTACAATATTACTCTAAATACAATAAACAATTTATTTGTTGATCTGACATACACAACCTACAATTCTTCTGTTTTGTGATACATAATTCTTTGTACTTATATACCACATATTTATATTCATTTCTTAAACTTCTTCAAAGTATACAGTTTAATTGTCTCCCCTTCTTGTTATGGGCAACTTATGCATTGTGCTACATGTTTTTTTTTGTTTTGTTTTATTGGGGTTTAGCGTCCCTTTAACTCATTTTAGGTCATATCGAGACAGTATCTGCTTGCGACAGTGGGCACTTATGGCGACTTTATAGTGCTGTCTCACTGAAATATCATGCCGCAGACACATTGCCATGATACTTCACTCGGTCACAACTTGTCTGAAGAGCCCAAGCCATCTTTTGAAGTAAAACAGCTCTAGATCCATACAAGTAGGAACAGACACTGAAATTACATACAATATTTGTCTTATACTCCCAACATTCATACTTTACTGTTCATAAATACAGCACAATGATGTTAGTAAACATAAAAAACATTGTGATGCTTATTTTGAATTTCCAGCAACTTTCCTTAGTTCTTGTAGTTCTTTCAGGAGCTTCTTGTTCTCCTTTTCTAGACTCTCAGCCCTGGCATCTTTCTTCACACATTCTACCTGTAGTTGTGTTATCTTCCTATCCTTTTCATCCTGCAACCTCCTACAGTCCTCAGTCACTGTTTCCAAGGCAGCCTTAGCAGCATACGCATCATTTACAGCCTACGTAAGGTAACAAATTACATAAAGTAGAAAATAATAAAAACAAAAACAATCATACATTAATGGACATGGGCAATCTAAAGGAAAACCAAGACACTATTCTAAACAAAAAATACAGACAATATATTGACACATATTTTAAGAATTAAGATAAGAGGTCCATTGGCCCTTAACGTCCATCTCCATGAAACATTAATAAATTATTGACATTTGAATACTTTTGACCCCAGGGAACAAACTTGGTTCTCCATGCACTAAAGTTTCTACATACCAAAGTTTTAAGTTCTAGACCTTCCAGTTTATTAGAAGATTTTTGAAATTTTGTCAAATTTTCCATTTTGGTCCCCTAGTGGGCGCCGAGCCCCTTCATTGAACAAATTTGAATCTTCTTCTCACAGGGATACTTCCTACCAAGTTTGGATGAAAATGGTTTTGGAGAAGAAGTTAAAAATATGAAATGTTAAAGACAGACAACAGACGATGGCGGATGGGATTTGTATGAGAAAACCCTTGTCACAGAAGTTTTCATGTTGACAAAAAAATCCTGTAGTGAATAGTCACCATAATGGCAACAAGTTCGTTAATATTGAATTAGTCATTGATCTTTGATTACTGCAGCTATGTTTTAATTTGAAATTAAAATGTTCTGATATTATCTTATAGCAGTTTCAGTCTACAATTCGGGAGTGGTTTTGCTCCATAGAATGGAATAAATACCTATTCAATATTCATGAGCTGTATTATAAGGAATGTTAATGAAACTTATTCATTATAGATGAAGTATATAGAGAAAATGACAATGCTGATTTTATTGAAATGTTTTAATCACATTTATGGACAGGCATCCATGATTTGAAAAAAAAAATTATTTTACTGTCAGTATTTTATTTACATCCATGAGGTGCTGCAGTACCAAGAAGTCAAATCTAATCTTTGTGATTGTCTACAAAAAGGAGTATGCAGGTTGGACTGTTTGTGTGTTGGTATTCAAAATGTATACGTTTTCGATGATTAACCTTCTTTGCCAGCTTGGTTGAAAAATTTGTAAAGTATGTGATTACCATCACTGTAATATTGGCATTGAGATGCATTGTTTTTAGTTGCAAAAAATCACAAAAGTTACCTTTATTTTTAAAGATAAAAAGGTATATCTATATCTATGAATCATTTTGTTTACTACTCAATAGCAGGAAAACATTCTTTATGCATATTTAGTGAAATATAGAAATTACCAAACAATCACAATAAATTATAAACATAAACAAGAGGCCCATCGGGCCTTAACGTCCATCAGGATTGGCATTTGTATACTTTTGACCCTAGGGTCACACCTTGAACAAACTTGGTTCTCCATGCCCTAAGGTACTACAAACCAAAGCATTAAGCACTATAGGCCTTCTAGTTTTTAAGAAGGTTTTTGAAATTTTGTCAAATTTTCCCCTTTTCGGCCCCTGGGGCCAACAAAGTTCATTGAACAAATTTAAATTCCCTTCCCCAGAGATGACTTCTACCAAGTTTGGATGAAATTGGTCTAATACTTTTGGACAAGAAGTCAAAAATGTGAAGAGTTAATTATTTGCTTTAGTGTTGCACTTTGACCACCAAAACGTGTAACTTATTTTTGACCCAAGGGTCACGCCTTGAACAAACTTGGTTCTCCATGCCTGAAAGTTACTACGTACCAAAACTTTAAGCTCTAGGACTTCCAGTTTATTAGAAAAAGATTTTTGAAATTTTGATAAATTTTCCCCCTTTTGGCCCCCTTGTGTTGCACCTTGGGGCAGAGCCCCTTCATTTGAACAAATCTGAATCCCTTCTCCTAGGGATTCTTCCTAACAAGTTTGGATGAAGTAAACCCAGTGGTTTTAAGGAGAAGAAGTCGAAAATGTGAAAAGTTTACGATGGATGGACGGATGACCGACAGGAATTGTATGAGAAAAGTCCACCTTGGACCTTTGGTCCTGATAGACTAAAAATAGAAGATAGAACTTCTCTAATTGGACATATTCCCTCAAACTATTTCATTTGATAGAATTAATAACTATAAACTTAATTCAAGTGCCTGAGCAGCGAAACTCATTAAAATAACCAATTTAATTTTAACCATCTTTGAATTTTATCTTAGGGAAGGGAGGAAATTAATAGAAGATCAATTTTTTCCTAAGTTGTCAATGGCCTTTTGACTCCTTCACATACATATGTCATTCTGAATTAATAAACTAAATATTATAAAGGTCTTCTGCCTCTTTCCAGTATATTTCAACCCTTCAAAAACAAATTGGACATTTTATTTGTTCTATGAATTAGTTTGACCTTTATTTGCCTAGTTTCAATGTAACTAACTTCTTTTTGCATGTTAACATATGGTTTCTGTCATAATGTGATGACAGCACATTGTGAATTGCGTTTTTGTATTTAAAATTGGATAGCATGGTTGTGTGATATCTTCTTTATCTCTTCTTTGCCACTTGCACTTACCTGAAGCAGCTGTTTTTCAAAATTTTGATTGGCTGCTCTCGCCCTTTTCATATCCCTTTCATTATTAGTAATAATACTCTGAAGTGCCCGTATGGCTTCACGTCGTCTTTCTTCAGATCTATTATCTAAATGTATGCCATTGTTTAGCAGTGCTAGGTCATCATTTAAACGGAGAACTTCATTCTGAAGATGTTCTGATAGAAAAAAAATATTAAATATAAGACACTGAATTAACATAATTCTATAAACATTGTAAAAATAAAATTGGTCCATGTTTGTATAGACCTTGTTGCTTTCAAGGACAGTTTAGGGGCAAAGAAATTTAATCCTCAGCATCAACCAACAAAATATGTCACTTTTAAATATTTACACACTGACTGTTTAGACTATATTCATTTTAATACACCAACCGATTAAGTTAACGTTTATTGGCATGGTCTTGTCCATTCGTCTGTTTGTCCATCAACATTTCCCCGCTTTCTGAGTAAAGTACAAGACAGATTTTAATGATACTTCACTATGTTGATCCTAGCATCAAGTTCTTGAGACCAGTGGAATTCCAAGGTCAATAATACTATTTTTAGAAATATTTTGTATAACAGGAGGCCCATGGGCCTTAACATACACCTGAGTAATCCAAGTCAAACATTTTATATGAGTTATGGTCTAGATAAAGATTATATACATTGAGCAATAAATAACTCTGCAAGTCAGGAACTGTTGACCTGAATTAGAAATACATGCAACACTTCACCAAGATGTGTAAGTGAATAACCATATCACAACTCCAAGTCAAAATCTGATCGAATGGTTCTTGACAAAAGTTGAAATGTCTCAGCCAACCTTTTGGGTCAGCTCCATTTTATTCGCAAATTTAAAAAACAGCTACCAATCGAGATACTTTCTACCAATTATGGTTGAAATTGCTCCATCGGTTCTTGAGAAGAAGTCGAAAATGTGAAAAATACAATATAATGACCGAAGCGTCCCCTAGTTGTTTTTTAGAAACAGATTTTGTTTTTGTTCGTAAACATTGTATACATTGACTCAAGGATCATGCATAACAAATATGAAAGTATTTGGAACATTGGTTCGTGAGAAGAATTTTAAAAATGTACCCAATTTTACCCCTTGTTGCACTCATATATAGGAGCCAGCCTCATTGTATTTGCAAACTTGAAGCAGCAACCCAAGGGGGTACTTCCTGCCAAATTTAGTTGAAATTGGCCCAAGGGTTCTTGAGAAGTC
>JAUMGZ010234946.1:0-10873 GCA_032359645.1 Pododesmus macrochisma | reverse complement strand
TAGTTGATTGCTGTAAATGACCAATACTCGACGAAATCGATTAATCGGGACAACACTATCTAGTAGCATAAATTTGAGATCAGACTCGTAGTACCACGTGAAGCCAATTAACATATGAAAATTGGGTATATTTGTTTAATGTTTTACAGTGTATATTCAGATGAAGAAGTAAATTAGATCATCAGAAGCAATAAAAGTTAAAGTCATCACTTGTATGAAAAAATAAAGAAATTTAATCTGAATTAGTCTTGAATATGAATACATTTAATGTTTATATGAAAATGCAAGAAGATACACGTGTATTTTTTTACAAGAATTTTTTTTGATTAAAGTGAACATAATGTAACCACATACGTCACCGCAATTATAATTTAAAACTTTTATGGATTGTATGTGGTTACAATTTTACAAGTCATGCAGTTCGTTCCAGCATTCTGACTTAATGAGAATGGTTAACCAAATTTGTGCGGTCAGAGAAATATCAATACTCATTAAATCAAATTTAAATATTTCTGTGGTCAGAGGTAATTAAAATTGAATTTTTAAAAACCTTTTCATTTGCAATGGAAAATTAATTAAACAAAATTAGCATTAACAACATCATTTACTATTGTTTCTATTAAAAATCAATGCATGGGTTTGCATTGCTTATCTATGTATCTCACTTAGGTGAGTATAATGTTTTGCAAGGGTACATAATAAATTTCAGTCACTCTTCATCAGAAAGAATTTAACACCAACAAAACGAATTTAGTTGACAACACTATATTAACAGAGAAAGTACATAAATTGTTCATGATGGTAATCTTTAACACGGTACAAAGATATTCTTGTGCATAAATTGATCTATATATTTACCTGTAACACATGGGTACCATGATGAGCCTCAAAAGAATCAAGTGCCATGCCCACCACATTACGTCTCCTTCCACCATCTGTACATAAGTAAAAAAATAAAGTTATGATACAATAAAGAAATGTACATTAATTAACAAATTTTCACTAAAGTTCTCTCCCTTTATTGAGTGTCATAAAAAAGCAATAAATTATCTCCCTTTAATGTTTCTCTCTGTTAGATCTCTTCCCCATATGAGCAGTAAATCATTCTCCTTTCATATTTTCTACTTATTTCTCTCACATAATTGAATGTCATACAAGAAATGGAGTATTTTCCTTTAATATTTTCTACCTATTTCTCATCCATTTATATAAATGGGTGTCATACGTACGGGAAAAAAATATCTCCCTTTTAATATTTTTCTATCTGACACTTTCTTGCACAATTTTAATACAGTATTTAAGTTACTATTGAAAAGGCAGCATATAAAATTTCGTTGTTATCATTTACATTCACTACATGAAGTCAGCATATTCTTACTTCAGTCAGGAATTGGATCTTACTATTGGTTTTATATATAGTAACAAGAAGTGCACCCTACGTAAATCTCTTAACAAATAACAAGAAACAAGAATTTGTTTGTTTTGGCCTCAAATAAAAAGGGTTTTTTTTTCTAAAAAAGTTCCTTTTATATAATCTACTGTAACTTACCTATTGAAATATAACTCGACCTTCATTACGGTAAATAGAATATAAATGCAAAAGTTAATTGTATCTGACCGGCCATCTTGACAACTCAAGTACAGAAATCACGAGTTAATTTTACTAGCGATTCTGACAAGGCCATGGGTACTTTTAACCAATGCACCCTAAAGTGTCAGGTTATGTATATTAAAGTAAGACTTATTCCATCTTAATATAACAGGAAGCAAGGGTACCGAGGGAGGGGGATTCTACAAAGAGCACTGAACACCATAAAAACATTTAAACAGATTAAGTTGATGAAGTTATCTGGGGATAATGTTCCCTGCCCACAAATAAGAATTAAATGATGTCACCGCCTTATCAGTGTGCAAATCGCTGTGTATTGTAAGTGAATACACAAGAGAAGCAGCTACGAGGTAGGTCGGCCATTCCTACTCTCAGTCTTCTATTACAAATTCCCATTTCATCAATTACATTTAATCAGTTTACAGATATAAAGCAACTGATAGCATTCTGTCTGTCAAAACTGGTCAGGCAAAAAGACATTTGAAACAATGCCAGGTAGTTGAGATGTGTGGTGGGGTCAGATACCACTGCATGGGGTCACAGAACATGAAGGGCTTCAATGGGACTTCTTATAGTGCCCTTTCACCCAAGTGTCGCGCTTCATTTAACTCGCCTGCAGATCAGATAGCAACATGGGGGATAAAACAGGGAGGATATGCTTGGGTGTAAGATACGCCAACGCTACTGTTCTCCAAGTATCATCAGCCAAGAAATTCAAAGATTCATCAAGGTCGTTTCTAATTTCTAAGATGTTTAGATCTCATAACAGAGGTACTTTGACCAAAGTTTTTGGAGAAAGTGGGGAGGGAAACACAATACCAGTTCTTGACACCTGCTGAAGCAAGGATATAGTTTTCTGATGTTTCGTTATAGGCCAAGATAAATAGTTCTATCACTCGACTAAAACAGTATGATAATTGAATTCCTTAATAAAACTAAAAACTAATTAAATACTTCTCATAAACATATAAATTAATATTTAACACTTCTCACAAATGTTATGACTATAGTTGCATTTACATATTATATAGGAGATGTGAAAATTACAAAATGTCACATTTAATTTTTTCACTTATGAAATAAATTCTAAAGCAGAAAAATTTGCAATTTCAGAAATTCTGAGCACTGTCACCATTTGATTTTATAAACTTATATATATCATTTGTGGTGCATTAACACTTATTTTCTTATTATATTAGTAAAGTTTTTCTTAAATTGTTTGTTCTTAATTAAAATAGAAATTATTGACCGTCCAAAACAGACCCAAAGATAATCCTTAAATCCTCCAGACTTTTAAAGTCAGTAAGACAGCACTATAAAGTTGCCATCGTTGTGCATTGTCTTAGCAGTTACTGTCTCAATATGATTTAAACATGAGAAAAAAGGGACGTTCAACCCCAATAAAGCAAAAACAAAATCAGCTTAAACTCACAACAGAATTTTGTGTGGCCTCAACAAAATATGATACAGTACACAATAGGTAAGAGAATGCTCCGCAGCAGATATGATAATGCCGATCTGAAGACATCGTCCAAATTCTTGATACGGTAATATGCCACTGAAAAATGCCTGTTTTTAAGTGTGTACTGTGAATGAGGAATTTAGTTACATGGGGGTTCTTATATCTTCAAGGGGGACTTGATTAGACCATCTGGAGTCAATAAAATACTAATCTTGTTCTCATATTTGGTGCAAAAAGTTGCAAGTATCTTGCAAGGTAAGGTAAGGACACTGCTGTGATGCACAAGTGGAGTCAACAATGGATGACGTATTTTTATGTTTTTATATAATTTTATACGATTACGTGTAAGTTAAAGATAGAACAGAAGACGAATTCCTGTGGAAAGAAACTTGAACAAGAGAAAACCAAACACTGGTTGAAAATAATTTTCTAATGCAAATAAATCACTATATAGTGAAATATATTTAGAAAAAATACACAAACTTGATCTTGATATTAATATTTCATAATGATGTAATAAAACAAGGAATAATAAATTCTTCAGTTTATTCTTCAGTGTGTATTATGAAAAAATGTTTTTTGTTGGTTTGCACTTTTAGGGTTTTTTTGGGGGATTCATATCTCTTAAACACATTTCAGATTAAATCAAGCAAAAACCAACATTTCTCCAACACACTTTCATTGTAATGTTTTCTCACATCAGATACATTGACGAAATTTCCAAATCAGTAATTTTATTTGGAAACTAAACCCACACCAACACTATACAATCCTCAGTGTTAGCTATCTGTTTAAATTCTTTCCCGTTAAGAAAACCACAAAGTTTATTAATTCTAAAACTATATATGTCCCGTCTGTAAAAGTGAACCAGGATCTACTGATATCGCAACACCACAGCAGAGAGAATGAGCAAGCATTTGAAAGATATATTCTGTAGTGCATCTTAAAGTGACAAACAAGGCGAGAATAATCACATCAATTAATACAACTTCAGACATTATGTAACTAAAGGCTAACGTCTTTAATTATGCCCAATGGAATGTGGTTCATTTTTAATATTTATTTCATGTAAATTTCATAAAGTATATATATAAGGAATGTCTGTCAGTATTATATGTATATTTCATAGACATTTAGCTTGAAATACAGAGACATTTATGAGTATTTAAAGATGCATATATCAGATAGGTTCTTGCAGTAACATATCTGTAATTAGCCCTAAACATTTATCTTCTAACAAAAAACTTTAGGTTTTAAAAGTAATTTCCGTTAACACTTCCAGGAGTAGTATAATTAATTGCTGGTCGAGACTGGGTGCACGAGATTATGGCAAAATGATGATTTGTTTCATTATTTATAATATAGTTCTCTCAACACATAATCATCTGCATAAGGTAATAAGATGAACTAGTGGTTTTTTGAGAAGTAGAAGAAAATGTACAAAGTTGCTTAGATTTGCTTTGGAAAAGTCTGTCTTATACATTATGTATATATAATAATGGATCTGGATCTTTGCTCCGATAAACTTAAAACCAAGGCTTTGATAATCAAAATGAGGTCCAAAGTCTTTGTAAAAATGATAGTTACTTTTTAGAGATTTTCCATTTTCTGAAAGTTCTCGGTGCCATGGCGGGTCCCCATGTGAGGCAAACTCCTGCAGTTTCAGGAAACTTATTGAAAGACGTATGATGGAAGCTTTATCTAGTTGACTTGTAATAGCGAGTGGTAATGGCAAGAGTTTGGCAAGTTCATAAAATTCGTAGTTTTCCTTTCCCCGCCTTGACCTTGCAGCGTCCCGAGACTTCTCCTTCCTGAGTTCCAAAATACTGAAAAATACAAAAGGATGTTGTTAATAATATTATTATTACTAGTACCATTGTGAAGTTTGACATTGGGATTACAAATCTTGCTATGGTTTGCCCTAGGAGGTTTTTACATGAATAATTTCGGTACTATTATGAGTAACATGAGCCCTTTAAATCCTCTGGCACCATGCAGCCAGTAGAATACACACCGCTCAGTTTTTTTTTAGCAAACCACTATAAAACTTTAAAATAGGGCAGTTCACATCTTCAGCACATTGTGATGAACCGAGGGTGTGCATCTGAAAGCAGTCCATCACAAACTGTAGGTGAGTGATCTCCATTGTCCAATCCATATATATTACATGTCTACATAAGTAGATGGACAAACAGACCATAGCCATTCATTATACAATCCCTTCAGCTCTAGAAATGTGAAAACAAAAAGTGGGATTTTTATAGCTAAAGCAATTTACATACATTTATAATGTCAAAATGTGTTTCTAACATTCCTTGCTCAGACAATTCATTCAAATTCATTTGGTTTTAACTTTCTAAATTTCTCTTGATTAGATTTATAAAAAAAAAAAAAAAAAAAAAAAAAAAGAATCTCAAGACATATTAGCAATCATCGAAAAATATAAACATCCCTCCTGTGTGCATATACACTATATATATACATAAAAGAAATTTAAAGTTGGTTGAAACACCTCAAAACATGATTCACCTGGTTATAGCTTTACATTTTCAACTTGAGTTGTCTCCCTTCTCAGTGTAGTGCTTAGATTATAAACTCAAAATAAAATTATATAACTGTTTTATGAATAAGAGTAAGCAAAAAACACTAACATGGAGTATTTCAGTCTTAAAAATTATGTGTGAACTTGAGTGAAATAAAACCATGTATTCAATCTTCAAGAAAAGTACATTTGAATTAAGAAATTTGCATAATGTGTACTTTTGGTTGAGAAATTGCTTAATAATAATGATTCCCTAATCCATTACGACAGTATTTACAGGAAAGTAGAGAATTCATACCTCACCTGTGCCCAGAGAAGAAGCAATTAATCAGTGTGGTGAATTTATTAACTATGGCAAAATGTAGATAAAATGTCTTGTTTTTTAGCTTTTTATTTATATTAAGCAATAAAAAAAATATTTAAACATTCATTTAATTACTTGCAAAGGTGTTTTTTCACATGAAAACGGATATACACAAATCAAACATTTTTCCTAATAGTAATATGAATTTATCTTACTGAGCATGTAACATAACAAAGAAACAATACACATACATTTTCATGCTTTATATCTTATAAGGATATTTAACACATTTGATATCTGAAATGTATATTTACTGCTATCAGTTCTAATGATGCAAATTTAAAAGATGAAACATTGAGCCACACACTGTCAATTTGACCACTATTGATATTTCTTCAACCGAGAGAATGGGTCCAAATGAAATTGAAAAGAAATTCACATATTTGCTTGTACAGTTCTACTTCTATGCATGTCATCGTCCTCCGATTCAGAGAGTATAAAAATATCTTAGTTTAAAAAGGGCCATTTCTTTCACGCATATCATTGCATATTCCCTCCGACTAAATTACATTTTGTCTCATATTAAATACAAGTTTCAAATTGTTACTAAACAACCGAAGCCGCGGCTTGGTGGTTCAGCATTCGTTTCTTGTTGAGGTAGACAGGGGTTCCATCATCTGTCACAACAGACCTAAGATTTTAAAATTGGTTATCTTCCCGCTCCCTACTAAGCCCTCATCATTTCTGGGCAGGTTGGCTCATTGTCAGGATAATTTGACAGAATGAAGTATCATGTCAATATGTCTGCCACGAGATATTTTAGTGAGACAGGACTATAAAGTCGCCATAATTGCGCACTATCACAAACAGACACCGTCTCCAGATGACGTAAACATGAGTAAAAGGGATGTTAAACCCCAATAAAACAAACAAACAATTGGTACTAAACATTTGTTTTAATTACTGGTACATGAAATTTATTTTTAAGTGTTTTACACTTAAAAATATGAATGTTGGGTATCAGATGTCAGAATCAAAATTGACATATATTTCAACTATTTCAACTGAGGTGGTTGTGGTATAGGACAAATACGGTTGCTACAGGAGAATTAGGTTGACTGTACAATGCACTAGGACAAATACGGTAGCTACAGGAGAAGTAGGTTGACTGTACAATGCACTAGGACAAATACGGTAGCTACAGGAGAATTAGGTTGACTGTACAATGCAAAAGTGTCTTGTCAGATTATAACACATCTCTCTATTCAATTGACTCCTCGAATTTCATGGCCCATAAAGAACTGCTTAAGCTGAGACCCTGGGAGTATAAAGATATACAAATACTTTTAATCATAGCTCCACACCTCCCAACACAAAAACCTTAAAATCACAATAAATCTTTTTTGTTCAATTCCGATGATTTCATTGGTAATATCGTGTAATAAGGATTCTTAATGGTGATATACAAGAGACAAAACTGTCCAATTTTCTTCAACACAAAACTATTAAAGCACTGGGTTTTAACGATGAAGATTTTAAAAAGATATAAATAAAATAAAAGGTTTTGTTATATTGCCACACCAGAATTACACTGAAAGACGGCACATCAGTGCAATACATTAAATTAAGAAGTTGCATACTGTAGAGTCAATAATAAACGCCTTATTGTTTTTATTGGGGTTTAACATCCCTTCAACTCATGTATAGGTCATATCAAGACAGTGACTGCTCATGACAATGCACACTAGGTCACATTATCAAGACACCAAGCCAACCAGTCCTTAGAATTGCTTAGCGCTTAATTAGAAGAGAGCAAGGCAAGAAGATTACCTAATTTTAACATCTTTAGAATGTGATATAGTCCTGAATAGTTTGTTTGTTTATTTGGGGTTTATCTTCCCTTTAACTTATGTATAGGTCATATCGAGACAGCGTTGACTAGTGACAGTGCGCACTTATGGCGACTTTATAGTGCTGTCTCTCTGAAATATCCCACTGCAGACACATTGACATGATACTTCATTTGGTCACATTATACTGACACCGAGCCAACCATTCCTCCTCCTCAGTCTTAGGTTTTGACCCAACTGGGATTCGATCCCACAACCATGGTTTCTAGCACCAGTCTACCAGCATGAAGCGAGCGCCCTAACCAGAACCCAGAACCATTCAGCACCCTTTAGTGAATGCTCTTCCACCTACTAACCATGGTGGTAATGAACCCCTTGATAAAACCATGCAACTAAAACGTGTTTATTATTGAGTTTCATGATGAATAAAACAAACAATTGCCAAAATATTTGTAATAAATGTATATCTTCCTCAATTTTTCAAAATAGATGATGTTAATTAAATTCTTGGCTAATTAAAACATTGAATTATTAAAAAATATCTGCGTTTTTACTAATTTCATACAATGCATATAATCTCTAATTCACCAATTATTTCAAATTTGAAAGAAAATCTTTTATAAGAATCTCTGAATATATCTTCTCTTCTTTTCTTATAATGTAAAGAAATTTGTTGTTTTATCTAAACGAGTCTTTATGACTGGGAAATGCAATTGCAGGGAACACATATTTAGCAAACATCTTAACTCAAAAATGACCTTTCAGCTCAAGGTCAAATAGGTCTCTCTGCTCATTGTCAAATGAGACTCTTTGATTGTGAAAAGTTCTGTCAATTCTTCTCGAGGTTTACATGGGCTGAAGGAAATGACACAGCCCAATCAGTTAGGAAATATCATAATGAAATTTGACGTTCTTCAAAACTCCACCAATTTCCATTTCTCCTTTTAATCAAGCCAGTTGGAGGATCTGGGGGAAATAAAACGATTATATTTCCCACTGTACTCCTAATGTTATTTTACACCTAAGAAGACTTCAGAGAGAAAAAATAGGCATACGAGTATGACACTTGAATTTCTGCGACTGATCTAATTAGGGTTGGACTAAACACGGGACTAATTTATTCCCACTCTACTGCTGTAATTGAACAATTGGATTACTGCGCCAGTTTGTATGTTGATAAAGCATTTTACAAGACAATGTACACGATTGGTAGAAGATGCAATTTGAACTCTCGGGGATTGTCTTAACTAGCGGTCTATAACACTATTCATTGCCCGCTTATTATTGAATCATCACAATATCTAGATGTGTATTGCTTGCTGTGCGAATCAATCATTTCGCACAATGAAAATCAACATCAAATTATTTGATTTAATTTTGCCAAATAATGAGCCCTTGGCTGCTCTATGATATTATATGGTGATCATTGCTGACACAAAAACAAGATATAAAACAAACGTAGATTGTGGGAGCTTTCCAGAACAGATGAAAACAACATCTTTTATACTTCAGCAACCTAAAAATTATCTATCTTAACACACCATGCCCTGAGTCAAGTCAAAACAAGTGTCCACATAAATATCCATGGTAGAATGTCAATTAGATCACACTTGGACCCAACATAATTGCTTGCTGCAGAATGAATTAATGCTGTTTGATGGTGCCATTTCATAGAAGTAGCATGCTACAGATGCATGAATGTTTATCATATGAATCAGTCAATTTCTTTTAAAGTTTAAACTTTATTTATTTTACAAAGATTGAAATATAAATTGTTACAACTTATGTTGAAATCTCTCTCATTGGCACAGATGGTAGCGCGAGTGGATACTTTCTGTGGGAAGAAACCGGAGGAATCATGTGTTCAGGTTGGCAATCCTGTACCATCCCACTTACAACACCTCATATTTTACCTGGGCCGCATTGGTGAGAAGTGAGTGTCTTAACCACTACGCTACCTGAACCTGATCAAATACTTTAAGCAGAGAGCCTGTATAATAACAGACATTGTGCTATTCCTGTTCAAGCCAGTTCCATACAGCATTGGTCAAAGACGTCAAGAGAGCCAACCATTAAAAATAATTTCATCTGGCGCTAATGTACGCATGAAAATTTGTGCTACACATTAGGTGAAACTTATTCGTAACACTTAAATTCACAGTGGCACAAGAAACCTTAATGTTATTGTCAAGCAAAAGCTTAATAGTACAAATTCAACAATAAAAACAAACTACCCACATAACTTGTCTTCAAGGCCTCGATCACACACTGCACCCGGAATTTAAAATTACAGTATGTTGTTACATAACGAGAGACATTAAACCTGTTTATATACATATATATCACCAGTTTCTTTGTACCCACACTGGGTAATTATAGGGCGTTGAAATGCCGGAACATTATATGTGTTCTATATATCTATATGCATGTACAATGTCATGCACAATTCTTTTTTAAGTTGTATCACATCTGTGTAGGCAAATCAGTCAGGTGAGAGAGTTCTATGTGAACTGTGTCAAGGACGATATTTTAGATCCTCCCATTAAGACCTTTAAGTGTCTAGTGATGTGCATTAAATGGATAATACATACAAACTAGATCTGGTAGACTCAGAATCAGTATAAGTTGACCAAATGATGCAGTGTGTCAACGCATTTGTGATGCAAAATTTCGTCGAGACAGCATAAAGTTGACAACTGTTAGCAATGTACTGGTAATTACAAACAAACTCTGTCCAGTGAGATTTGATCTTAAAATTGTGTGAAGTAAACTTCAATTTTAATTAAAACAAACAGCTAGCAATATAACAATTAACTCTAAGAAACCTAAAAATGTCTTATGATTTTAAGAAAAAAGATCACCCCTACTGGCTCCCAGCTTTAGACAAATCTTGTGAAGGCTTAATTTTAAAGACTATGACGTCAGCTTTTCTTAGAATGAAATGTCAGAGTTTGTACCTATTAGTGACAGAACAGTGTTATGGCCTTAACAACTAACAGTAAGGCAAAGCAGGTATGGAGGACATAATTAAACAAGAGGCCCATGGGGCCTTAACGTCCATCTGGTTTGGCATTTGAATATTTTTGATCCTAGGGTCACTCCTTGA
>JAUMGZ010234935.1:0-10873 GCA_032359645.1 Pododesmus macrochisma | reverse complement strand
TCCCGCCAGCATAGCTCTCCAGGTCATCGAGACGCGCAAACCTCCCTACCGCGATAAGGTGTCTAGCACAGGGAAGATGGTTAAAAGAGAACTTTCTGCTGTGTATGAAATATTGTATGATTGAAATGATGAAGCATTTTGAACTTGATCATTTCATTGAAGATTACAAAAAGAATTGTGTAAATTTCTTTGATTTATAAGGTAGGTTATATATCGTAGTAGAATTCAGTGTAAAATGATGAGCAAGACATAATCTGTCTGCATAAAATAACTGATCAACTCATCCTATTTTTTATTTAAAATATTGGAGTTTTCATTGGCAATTCTGGCCTTTTATACTTTTGGTAGAAATTAGTTGTCCAGACAACTGATATTGAAGAATTTGGCAAATGAATACTGCCATTCATGCTTGAATTACAAACTATTATGCAAAAATTTTTATTCAATATGTGTAGAATCTTGTTCAATGTACATACTATTTTTAATTTAAATGTATTTTATTTATATTAAGAAGTTGAGATGCTCGAAGGATATTGAATAGACATACTACTCTCGCCTGGTGTGTAACATTCCTGTCAACTATATAATACAGTAGAACCATGAAGAAATAGGAGCAACAGAACAAACGCTATTTAGAGACAAACAATAGCTTAATCAAGAAGTCACCACAAGAAATAACCAGCCAAATGAGACTGTTGTGTTTGGGAATTAAAATTTACGTCAAACCAACCAGATGGGTGAGACAGAACATCTTTTTCTGCTCGTTTTGATATATAATACCAAACTATAGTTTTAACAATACAAGGAGTTGTGATGATTTGCAACTTTTTAATTTTAAGGGAATCTTAAACCTAATAAAAGTACTTTCTGGCAAGTGGTGCTATTGCGCTGTTGTTTCACTTTGATAAATGCTGTGATTAGCTGCTGAATCGAAGTACTTTGTACAGTTTAGAGAACTTTGGTATGTTAAGCAAATGTGACATATACAATAATGTGATATCATATTAGTATTCCTATGTCTACTAAGTGTTGCATAATGATAGAAGTAAGCTACGACATTGATGGGAGATATACATTTCTCCAATAACTTTATTTGTAAGATCGAGTAATCCATGCAGAAGACCCATGAAGGATATCTCTGTCTTGCATCACGTGGTTTTGCTGTCTTACATCACGTGATGAAATAGACAATCAAACAACGTCACTTCTTAACTGTAACGTTGTGAATGCAGCATAAATATGGCGTAAGTGTACATTTCTTGCTGAATACAAAAATGCAAATTGAGTCATGCCTCCGATAAATATGATATTTATAAGAGGAAGAAGCCAAAATTTCTCCAATTTCAATCGATTCATACATAAAATGTAATCAACCCGTGCGAAAAACTCTTTCATTTTATAGTATTTACAAAATGAATTCCGATCTTTCCAGTGCCTTTCTCAGATTTTGCGTAGCGTGAACCGTTTGAGATGTAATATTTAGCCGCCATTTTCTAACTTATTTAAGACAATGCAAAACACAGATAATAATTATGGGAGAAGAATAATCTTTCAGGCACGTTTGTGGAAGATAGGGATATTCCACCCTCGGGGGTTACAAACTGGAGTAAAACCCTTGGCAAGCCTCGAGAGTTACACCAATATGTAACCCCATCGGGTGGAATATCCCTATCTTCCACTCACGTATATGAAAGATTCTTTTAGTCCATAGGGCAGAAACCCCCTTCGGGAAACTCGTATAACTGACTACTCGTTCCTGAAAGTCAACGAGTCGTCTGGTACACAAAGAATAGAGGTCAAGGCTGGCCAACGCATTGAGATTAATGTCAAAAGGTACGGAAGTAGTACAATGTTGATATTGAAACATTTTTTAATTGAAAAGATGCAGCGAATACAACGCGTGTAGCCAAAGCAGCCATGAAGTGTTTGACAGATTACACGTATATGTTCGAAACAGATCAAGAAATGGATCTCGAAAGATACACACAGGAGAAACTGCCAGGTGTGTAAAGATCCTAATATGCTGACGTAAGAAGGAAGGTCGGTCAAAAATAAAACATTTCGATCCTAAAAAGTTTGCGTTTTAGTCTTGCACGCCATTTCAGCAGTGAGTTGGAATTGAACAGAAACAATCAAATTTTTAAAAAAGCAAACGAAGAATTCCATGCATTCAGTATTGATTTAAAGAAACAAAAACTCGGGACTAATCTCTTTAACAAAACAATTATATTCTAGTCGAGCATTTGACATAAATACGCCCGCTGGACTCCAGAACTTGGTTTGGCTAAATGTTCTTGTGTCGTCGGGGCAGAGAAAATTTGAGAATAATGAAGAAAAGTTCTTTTGCTAAGGATTGCACAGGCAGAGGATAGGTTTACCATTACAAGGACGAATACTACACATATTACAGGGGGAATGATAAACCAAAGACAAGCATAAAAAGGGGGGAATGATAACCCAATGGGTAACATAACAAAGGGGGGATGAAAACCCAATGGCCAGCATTACCAAGGGCGAATGAAATAGATAGCAGGTAATTATTATATATTTTGTATAGTTAAAACTTTCAGTTTTCCATGAACAGTAACGCTGTGTTTTGAGCCGTGAGTTCACAAAACTTTCCAGCTACTTAAATTGCCATAGCTTTGTTTTTTATTCCCAGTACACCAGTGTCCTTCACAATTAAAACTGACTCGGCTTGCAAACAATCCTAATACTTTTGTCGCACATTTAATAACATGTACCATTATAACATGTTTATCATTAATAACTGTTTGAAAAATATTAATCAAGTGTCTCTTAATGCTGTGCAGCTAATTTAACAACCAATAACTAATTGTTTTTTTACTTTTAGGGAGCCTTACTTACCCAGTAAATGCGTTCAAGTAGTATATCAGCAATATCAATTATAATCTTTATGACATTTGGCAAAGACTTATTGATTCCTTTACTTATACGTGTGAAATATGAAATAACCTCTTGGTAAAACAAAACACTGGGTTGTATGATTGAACACATTTCAAAGTCAGCTTAACTTTCGAGGGAGTTTTAGGACAACGAGTATACCTGTGTTAGCTAACAATAAATTTGAAGCCCGTGATGTTATCCTTCAAGTGTTTGTAGTAAGTATGCAGGGTACTTGTATCACTGGGTGAATATATAACTTGCAACTTCAACATACCTGCTAAAAAGCAGTTGTTGACAGACATAACACAAAGACCGTTACGTTTTACAAACAATGTTATTTGTTATAAACAAATGTTCACATTACATGTAATAAAATTCACGAAATTTACCCAAAAGTCTTGTTTTGTATAGGTACAATAAAAATAAGTATTGCCCTCTCAGTGTGTCAACACCCACAATTGTCGACCTTGGAAAAATTCTGGGTGTTCACATCCTAAGGGGGCAATAATTGTTTATTGTATATAAGGTATATTATATGCTATATAGTCTAGATATCTTATATAGTTATTTATAAAAGATATCTGATATAGAACGAAATTTGCCGAGATTGTTTAAACCAACTTATCTTCGATAATGCTATTTTACACCGTTTGAAGCGTGTATATAGCATGGTATCCAGAGATCTTTCAAGGGAAGTCACCTGGTCAACATATCGTATTAGGGAGGCTTGTCGAGTGAAGACACCTTTTCTTTCAATAATGTATTACTTTCTCAAATTCTTCACAAAACATTAAACAAAATAATTGAGTTTGAAAACACTTATAATAAAGTCACAACAGAGCCTGTCTCAGTGCAATACAGTTGCGCAGAAGTAAAAACTTAACAGTAATATACATGTAGCGCTATTCATTTGAGAAACCTCTTTCAAATCTCGCTCTATATAAGATATCTTATATACAAATTAAAAATATCTTTTATATTATAAACATGCAAGATATCTTATTTAATATATATGATATTTTATATGGTCGCAGAGTATTGACTCTTTTCTCTTTTAAATATCATATTTATTCGATGCATGTTTCAGATTGCATTTTTGTATTCTTGTATTAATTTTCATGAGATATCTTATATTGTATATAAATATTGTATATATATGAGATATCTTATATCGTATTTGCGATATCTTATAAAGTATATGAGATATCTTATATACCTTAAGTTTTATAAATTAACATCATCTGGTTTTGAACTAATGTTAAGTTGGCTTGCCATATCAATCTGCAATATCAATGCAAACGTCGACTCCGTGTTGATAGCATAAGCGACACCTATTCGTCGCAAATGCGAGCTTAAATAATAATTCACCAACGTTCGAATAACCTCTCACTTGATTTTGTAATCATATGGTTGTTGTATGTAATGTTCTATTTGAAAATTCAATAAAATCCAATTGACAATCACTTTGGCTATTTGTGGTGATGCAATACTATGAACGACAGTGAACCCCCTTAGCTATTTATAAATGTTACTATCTATTCACCAGGTAAGGAATAAACCATGATTAAAAGGTATTTGAAAGAGTTCATGTGAATTAATCGTGTGGAAAATTAATCACTCTTATTTGGAAAGAACTCATTTGAATCGGGAAGACAGGCAACCAACGAAAGCGGCAACTAAATTCAGATGGCAATAAAATATACGTAAAATCGCATCACACAAATGTCCGAGACAAAATATAATAGGCTTGAAATTGAAAAAAACAAATAGCTAACTAGACAAGTTTAAATATCGTAAGCAATGAATAAGACATTGTTATGAGTGATATTTCACAATATTTGAAAGGTGAATTGACAGGTAAAACTTTGAATATGTCAACATTTTCATGAAAATGTTGCTACATCTATTCCTATTTCTCTCCTGTTAATGGTGTGTCTCCTTTGCTCTTTCGTCACCATAACTGTGACCTTTTTCTTATGGTGACGCATGTTTCTTTTAAACAGTGGAAAGGGTTACCATACTCCGGAATGACACGGAAGCATCGCGGAGGGTGGCACGTGTGTAGCAGGAAACGCTTATCATATCGCGAGCACTTGGTTTCGCGTCTAGTTTTTTTTTTTAAATTAATGTATATTTGGTCAATTTTTCTGTGTGCGTCCAACGTTTGCCTTTTGCATTATAATATCGATTTGCTTTTCGAATTTACTACTCTCTCTTAGTCTCGACTAGTGACAGAATGTATGAAGTGAAATTATTGAGGAAAAACGACAATTTTGTATAATTTTTACCTTATTCCAAATTTTACAGAGTGCGGGGTTTATTTCGTTAACTTTTCATTACATTGTAGTTTTATAAATATTGTAGGACCACTGTTCACAATGGGCTTTCTCGTGACATTACATATATTATAGAACGTGATTATCAACAATATTATAGTGTTGTGTTTGTATGTATTTAATGCAAAGTTACATCTTTCAAATTAAGTATTTAAAATTAGTTATATCTTACGAATTTACTGGTATGGTCCTATTCCCCAGGCTTTTATCCAAAAGTAAAGCTGGAAAATTAGTGCACTATGAACCGGTCCATCACTACCTTTAAATACCTCTCCGATTGTCGTTTAAAAGCGGTACGTTGGATTTATAACATTGGCACTTTTATTATTGGTAAACTGTTCTCTTCTTGTTTTTCACTTCGTAATGTTTCAATTTTAGTTAATAAGTGTATTTTATTTGTCGTTGTTCTGTGTGCTTCCCACGTTTCCAATTTGTGTTTCAAAGCCCATAGAATTTGAATATCGTCTTTGTTTTATCGTATCTACTTAGCTCCTTTGAGTTTATTCATTCTCTTCTTTTCAGATGATCTCACGTGTAATTTAAAAAAAAAATTCAATTTAAAAGTGTATACGTTTTTAAAATATTAAACACATGTATAAATATAAACGGATCTTTATCTTGAGCTCTCCTTCATTCATAATCGTTTTGTTGTATAGGATTGTAATGTGTAATTATAAGTCTAGAGTAATCATATATTTGTTTTATGTAAATGTCAGTACATGTCATTCAAACCACAAATAAATAGGATAATGAAAAATAAATTATCGTCACAAACAACAAGTGTTTTACAGACTACAGCATAACATTACTCAATCAACTAAAACGTTGTGTCAATTCTGGCGGTAACACACCCTTCACGCATAAAGATTAAAACTGATTTGAATATTAAGACACTAACTCTTAAATATAACCTGTGAAATGACTACCCTCTTCTATGTGCACCATATATACACCTTAACTTCATGCATTCTAGAATAGTATAGTCTGTTAAAAGTGGGTAATGTTTTCGAGGATTACAGATCCATCTATTTAAGCGAAACACTAAATATATCGGAATAAAGATTACATCATTGACTATATATTTGTAAATTCAAAGTAAGTGTTTTAGCGCGTTGATAACAGTTCATTTTGTTTAAATAGGTTACCTAAGTGATATATAAGGTAATTACAATTAATAGTTTGATAATATTTAATCAATCACTTTTTTCCGTAGAATGTCTTGCTTGGGTTTTCGGCCGATTATCATTTCGTTCAGTGATCAATCCAATTTCAGTTATGTTTAGGACGAAATTCGAAAAGACGTATTTTATGGGATATATTTTGTTGATTACATGTTTGATTTATTGAATTATTTTTAACAATAGATATCCATCAGATGAAAATATTGCAGTGGATCCTCTTTGCTATTAATACTATATCATGTTTGGCACGCCATACATGTATGTACAAAAGGATACCTTAGTTAAACGATATTGTTATTGGTTAAGAATAGAACATATACAAAAAACACAAATGAACTCCGAGTGCCGTACTTAAGCGTGCTTATACTTCATGTTCGATCTACAAATACTGAATGTAGCGGGGTAAAGAATACAGTTTTAATTGCGTATCCACGTATTCAAAGTAACTATATTAGTGTGTTGATAATATCTCAGTATGGCTAAATAGTTTACCTTTTAAGTTATATATACCAGGTACCAAGTAATAACAGCTTGTAAATAAATTCATCACTATTTCAGAGAATTATGTTCATGCTGGGGTTATCATTTCGATCATTGATAATTTCAGTTTTTATTTAGTTTTGGGTGAATTCGAAAATTTGTTTTTGGAGGGATATTTTTGGTTCATCATATGTTTCTTTGAATGTATGATGTTGATGAATCTTTTGGATTTAACGCCTTTTATATATGAATTTTATCATAAAAACATTGCATGAAATGCCCTTTGTTATTTGTGCTATAGCATGCATGTCATGTGATATTCATGTACTACACACTTGTATGATAGGACACATTTTAATTTTTTATAACACTTTAGCTCACCATTGGGTGGGGGATGGTGGGGGGCGGTGGTTACAACAATAGCACATCTTAATAAAGCGATGTTGTGATTGCTTAAGGTTAGAAAACATAAACCAAACACAATAGGTAGTCACTTAAGTGTGCATTTCTATAGAACATTCTAGAACAATTATTATACATACTAATATTATACATTATCAATACAAATAGAGTTAAGGCAGCTAAAAAATGTAGTAAACAGTAAAATTATCACACTGTGACTATTACATTAATACTGCTGAAAAAGAACGATGGACAATATTTCGTCAATGTTTATCTTAAAAACTTTCTGTTGATTTTCAAACGCGTATTAGAGTTACACATTACATCATACCAAAGTTGTTTGTTTGAAATAAAAAGTAATTTGATGACAAATCATGCATGTCTACCTTTATTTGTTCACATCTATATTGGGACATATTTTCATACATTATTCACGTTAAGATATGAAGTGACCATCCCAATAAATGTGCATAACATCTCTACACCTCTCCTACGACACTACACATAATTGTTCTGAGCGCCGCCCTGAGCGGTTAGATCTACCTATACTGAACATAACGAGATAAATATACCAGTTATAATCTCATATCAATGAGTAAAAAGTAAGTATTTAAGTGTGTACTTCATTTTGGCTAAATAGTTACCTATTAAATAACATTTATCAGGTAATAACAGCTTGTAAATAGTTAGTTTACATTTTACTCCACCAATGGTAAGCATTCTTGTATCCAATAATCAATTCACTTTTAGTTTTTAGTATGGTTCTTTTGGGGACATAATTAGCAATGGAGTATCTTCAGGAATATGTTGTGTTGATCATGTATTTGTCTGAATGAATAATTAAAGAATATTTTCGATTTAACACCTTATATTTTTTATATGAACTCTATCCTATAAATATAATACAAAAAACCCTTTGCTATTTATAATATTGTCACGTGATATACAATATAAATACACACTTGCAATACACGGCACTTTTTATTTGTTCAATGTAGTAACTAAACTACACCTTATTTTATTGATACTGTTATTGGTTACAGTCGGCTACCTGGTGTGGGGCCATGACCTTTTTACTAACACTCAGGGTGCAGACCATAACAAACTGAAAGCAAGTGTTTATTTGCACAGGAAACTTTGTATCATGAAGATGTGCGCAATATTTCCCATTTTTATTTTAGGAGAATTTTACGCACCAAACATGTAAGAATACACAGGGAGTGTGGATGTTTTTGCATTATTGGTACCGAGTGTCAAACAATACACTGGATCACGCATTTAGTAACCAATAGATGCTTTGCATCACAAACGAGGATAATATAAAGCTACATTTTTGTAAAAATAAAATTAGATAATTATCAAGCGGTCAAACTTCTTCCACTTGTAAATAGGGTAGCCAAGGTAGAATTGTAAAATTCATGGGCGAATCAGTGAAATACACAGTAAATGCGTTAGTCGGCACAGAGTACATCTCATATTTTGGTTAAATAATATTATCTCCCCTGTGTCTATGGAAAAGTGTCTTTCAAAGAAAATGTTCGGTAACTTAAATTTAAATGATGAAGTCCGAGACATACAAAAGTAAGCCATTGTCCAAAGACTAGTTTGACCCAATTTTGTGTCTCTAAAGCAGGACAAAACTACACATGTTTGGGACAAGGGACCACGTTCACATTTGATAATGATGTTTTGATGCATGTGCTTTATGTATACATTGTACAATCTTACTATTTAAGAAAAGCGGTCAAATTCCTTCAACTTTTAAAGAGCAAGAGGTCGGAAGGTGCTACAGAACATAGGCTGTTTACAAAATGCAATCACGAAAAACACTTCACCCAGCATTTTCCATCTATATCAAATCTGTTAAATTAAGATAATAATATATACTACGTGAAAGTAAAATCATTAACTAACAATATATACATTAGACCGGTTAAGGGGAGGCATGCAGAAGATATTTATAAACAAACCAATATAAACAAAAAAAATGTCTTATCTCCTTTAACTGAAGAGTGGATATTTTTTTGTTATATCGACACAAGTTAACCGACTGTTAAGTGCTAAGTCACTAAGGTATGAATTTCTATAGAACATTCTAGAAATATTGTTTGATACAAATTGTGACCAGGAAGCTGGTAGTCCGCTAAATGAACCAACATTCCTTTCCAAGTGACATCGTGACTGTAATACTTTAAATATTACACTACTACTGCAAAATTAGACCATTGACAATATTTCGTCGGATATTGAACTTACAAACGTTCTGTGGATTGTTAAACGTGTACTAGATAAACCAAACATACATCATATCAAAGTGATTCATTTGAATGAAAGCAATAGTCTGTCAATATTAGCTTTAATACTATTATCATAGTTCATGAATTTGACTGTGTACTAGTGATGTATATCCCTCATTACAAGTAAGCACACGACAAAATAATATTCCTATAGCTATGCTCATCTTAGGAGTAAATCTGCTCAATATGTGATGCTGAAGAGAGTGTCTTTGTGTGGATTGGTTTAATGTGGCGGGACAAAGCGTCTTTTTAATCAAATGATTTATAGGCATTGACTCTATTGGTGGCAATAAAATATCATCATTTTAAGCTTACCAAACATTCCAATTCTTTTTATCAACGTCCGAACCATAAAATATATATATTTAAGTATTTCATTTCGTAAAAACAGGTAAGAATATTTGATACGAAAAGGGATAGTAATGCTAGCAGGAGCTTAGTGTCACCCAGGTCAGATAGTTTGAACGGTAGAGATCAGACAATGATAGACAAGTCGTTCGGAGATGGAGATGTGGTGGTCCCGTGTACAAGGATTGTTATCTCCCTGTCACGATTCAGATCCCAATATTATGGTTGACAACAGTACGCGTTAACTCTGTCACACGGGCTCATCCTTTTTTCTTACTGTTCCCATTGTTTGGCATTCCCATGTTCTTGCCGTTCCTGACTTATGCTTGAGTTTTTCTTCTTTAGTCTTTTGTCGATATATCAGTGAAAAATTCTTGCATTTAAGTAATCAAACGGATAAGGCAAATGTTCCTTTTATTGCATAGTTAGCCCACATGTATGTATGGGGACTGAAGGTTTTTTCTTTTTTCAGAAACGAGTACAATGCAGCTTAAATGTGTTTTGTGTTTGGTAAGTATTGCTTTTTGTGTTATGTTATGCTGTCTTGTACGATATACTGTAAAACAAGAGTTAAAAATAGAAGTCTATTTGATCTAACGTCATGTATCTTTCTGTGTCAACAAACAATCAATTATACCTTCTAGATATCAGTTGCCAGAAAACCAATATTTACTCCACCAGGTTAGCTTACAAAATGTCTCAGATGTGGCAACAATTTCAATTGAATTGGTCCCTTTTTGGTAAATTTCTTTGAATCAATATAACTGTATTGCACCTACATGCATGTAGTTACAATAACATTTCCCTGATATTTTAATACTAAACTCTTTTCCATGTGGTTTATCTCCCTTTATATACTTTATAAACTACCACATTACCAGTCACGAATTTGTCATAGACCGTAGAGGATATTGTTATATTA
>JAUMGZ010234924.1:0-10873 GCA_032359645.1 Pododesmus macrochisma | reverse complement strand
AGTAACTATAGAAAACCACTAAAACAGAATGAAACGTCAATAAAAAACCTCCCTAGTTGGCACCCAAATCTCCCTATAAGTTGAAATCATAAATCTCCCTAGTTGTCATCCCAGGATTATCACATGTATGGAGGTAGAGCATTGCCTTGTGATCCAGAAGGTATGGCTTGATTACTGGCAGTGTCAAACCCAAGACATTCAAATTATAGGTAATCTTCTCGCTCCGTGCTAAGTGCTCAGCATTTCTGGGTCAGAGGAGGACTGGTTAGCTTTGTGTCAGGAGGTGACCAGTGAAGTATGTCATGTCAGTGCGTCATTGGCACAATATTTCAATGAGACAGCAGTAAACAGCCCAATCAGTGGACACTGTCACAAGCAAAGACCGTCTCGATATGGCCTAGACATGTGTTGAAGGGACTTAAAACTCCAAAGAAACAAACAAAGTTACAAACATATGTATATGTGCATATACATGTATTGATGTTACGAATATAACAATTTTGTGTCAAGTTGTGATAATTAACAAAACTACGGTTCATACAAATTACCAATATCATCAGCTGATTATTCCATACGTGCTCTTAAAGCTATGTCACGAGACAATGCACATGCTTAATAAGTTTAGGTGAGAATGCACAGAGCATTTTGATTTATAATACATTCTAAACACACGTGTTATTGTTGTTACGTCATGTTTACACAAACGCGGACGAAACCTTGAACTCTTTTTTTTATAAAACTCAAAACTAATCCCCAAACCGGAAAATACAACAACGGAATCTGCGACAGTTTCTTGAATTAGTACGTTTTACCAATTTCCGGAGAGGTGAATGGCAAGCCTCGGTGGAAGATTTAGTCTATCTTTCATTATTGACAGCAATATTGTGACTGTTAAACAGAAGTATATATACTTATGTAGTTATGCTCCTTTGCTAATTTAAAAAAAATTTCTTCCCTCATGCCCCCTACCATCAACTTTCGATGATGGACCATGGGCGACTATTCTCTGGCTTACCCAACAGTAAAGAAACGACCAAAGCACATACGTACGGTTATTTACATCGCAGTGATTGGGAAAAGCAGGGGCCATGTGCCGTTTGATGTATATATAGGTTGAAAGCGATTATAGAATGGCCAATCATATTTTATTATTTTCCGATAGAAGATATTACAATGGTCCATCAAAATCTTTTGTAATGGGGCCAAATGGCCCATTGAAAGTATCCCTTTCCCAATCACTGTATCAGCCCTAGTATTGAGTATAGAACTCATAGTGGATTCTAGAGTAGAGTGTCTGTGCCCACAGGCTCATTTTACCAGACGCATGAAAGAAGAAAATAATATGTACTATTTTGGTTTATCAACATACTGACATATACTTTGTTGATAACGTTAGACTCACCAGACCAGTCCTCGAACACTTTTACCATTTAAAAGCATAATTAATATCCTGTCAGTGTCCCCAATCTGCCACATTGGGTGTTCGAGCATGTTGTCTTGTGAATCTACATGTACTATACTGGCTTCAGTACTTAGAATTTTAAACGTCATTTTCAAAGGCTCAGTCCTAATGCATCTACTCAGTTAAAGTGATAACAATCGACGTGAGCATTAATGTTAGGGCAATCAAGGGATAAACATGGTATAAATGTTTCATAATTTTCATTTAACTCAAACCACAGGAATCGGATGTTTATTATATATAAGTGTCAATAATAATTAAATAGGTGATTAGAAAAAAAATATCAATTCGTTTTTTGCATATTTTTAGGACATGTTTCAGACTGAAATTTCTTTTGTTTTACAAAATCTGTATGCACAATCTAATTAGCATCATTTCTTTTAAAAAAGCATGAATACCTGATTGTATATATCTTAAATGCTGTTTAATTCTTATTTAAACATTGTCAATTACCTGTTAGTCAAAGATTTCAGATGAAAGATAATAAAATTGTTATCATTGACATGTTTTCAGGTTTTGTCTCGCCACAAAAAGGAGTGAAAGCAAGACTAAGGAGTTGCTTTAACAGTGACGTTGGCATCAACATTTTGATTTAGCTCTTTGATTTTAGATTATTTCTCAAAAAATGCAATACTAGCTGGGCATTCATACTTGGATCATAGTTACATCTAAGACCATGCTTCACATTGTATACTGCAGATGCTGAATAGGACCTATATTTAGAGGTCCATTGACTTTGATGCTGGATTTAGCTCCAACGTTAAAGTTTCATTTTTAGACTATTTCTTGAAAAGTACAAGTGCTAGGGCATTCATACTTTGATCATGCATAGTTCAATCTACAACCATGCATCCCATTGTATACTGCAGATGCAGAAAATGACTTATATTTCGTGGTCCATTGACTTTGAAGCTGGATTTAGCTCTAACGTTAAAGTTTAATTTTTAGACTATTTCTTGAAAAGTACAAGTGCTAGGCATTCATACTTGGATCATGCATAGTTCAATCTACAACCATGCATCCCATTGTTTACTGCAGATGCAGAAAATGATCTATATTTCGTGGTCCATTGACTTTGATGCTGGATTGAGCTGTATAGTTAAGTTTTGTTTTCTGTCTATTTCTCAAAAAGTAATTGTCTCACCTTTTTATTAAAATGTTCTGTCTCCCATGTGCATTGATGGTCAAAGCTGACATAACGAGACAGATCATTCAGCGGAATTCTTGTTACTATACAATCTACATGAAATATCTACTAATACTTTTATTATTGTTTAATCTCTTACACCCTGGCAGGCATATGCATAAAAAGCACATTTTTGCCATATTTTCATGTAATCTAAATGACGAAAAACAACTTCTGACTGTTCCTGGTACTGCTGTATAGACCACTCTAACAGACACATGTATATATTGAATTTCAAAGCACAAATAGTACTCTCTAAAATGATGACCAACTATACATGAAGACAACTTTACATGTTGTGTGTTTGTTTGTAACAGACAGTGGTATAGATTGCCAGATATTTGATCTATGTACTATGTTGCCTTTTTGACAACCGGTATGTTCTTTTTTATTATTTCAGATGATACTCCTGGACATCTACTGGTAAACAGAATCCTTGAAGTCAATGTAGATGTATACACAAAGATTCACCAGTTCAGCCATCATTAACTGATTTTTAGAAACATTTTGGTTCTTTAGATAACAAAAACATAAGTAGTCATTATTGCATTGCAATGCACATACATGTATGTGATACAAGTACATTATCAACATAGATAAAAAAAACATCAGTGGAAATGGCCATACTCATTATGTAGTGTATTATTGCTCATTGCACATTTGGGATACAAGACTAGTGTATTATAGACTATTTCTTATCCTTGGTAATAATGAATTTCAATATAGAAAAAGGATTGAACAATATGATAGGAGTGCACCATGATGGTATGAATGTCATACGACCTGAGAACCATGACGATGTGCAAATGATGAAGGAAGATTATTTAAAAGACTACAACATGCAGGCTCAGTTTGATGTACCAGTAAACAACATGGTAGATGATAACCTTATGACCTATGTTGTACATGACAGAATTAGTGATGCATCAACAATGATCAAATTTGAAAATACAGATGATCAAGCTGATGGTTGTATCAAACAATATCCAGGCACAGTGACATTAGGGCAGAGTGCAGACAATAGAAAGGCACAATCAAGTGAAGACTCTGACACTGAAAAGGACAAATGTGCTGTCATTAATCACACTGAAACATGTGACATGTCTAATGAATATTCATCAGGGGTTACTATGGTGACACCTAAAGTTGAAAATACTATTGAAGAACACATTGATTCTCACCAAGAGTTTGATGTTGTCAACTCTGATCATGAGAGGCCATCAGTGATAAACACTGACTCGAGCTCTGATTCAGTAAAAGCAGAAACCAGTATAGAGAGGTATACAGAGAATGAAGAGTCTCCAATGATGTTTATTAAACATCACAGGAAAACCATAGAGGATTGCTCTGAGGGAACTCCAAGGATGTACATAAAACAGCATGGGAGTGCCATAGAGAGTGACTCTGAGGAACATGCAATGACATACATTAAAAAACGCAGGAAAACCATAGAAAACGAATCTGAGGAAACTACATTGACATACATAAAACAACACAGGAAAACCATGGAGGATGGCTATGAGGAAACTCCAATGATATCAATGTACCTAAATCATCACAGGAAAACTACTGAGGACATTGTGCTTTGTAAAGAAACACAGTCAGAGGTAATACTGCTTTATATACAAGCAATCTTTTAATAAGATGAAATAAATTAAAGTACAATGTATTTAGATTTAATTGTAATATAGTGTTGCATTTCAGTTATCAGTTAAATTTACATGTACTGAGTACAGGTCTTCTGTTATGATCGAGGCTTAGGTGTCATATATTGCATATATATACCCGATATACAATGTACTCATGGGTAAAATATTTTAAAACATACCACACTCATTTTGACTATTTGTTTGGTCCTTAAGATATTTTATTTTAAAACACTGCACACTAATTCTTTTGACTTTTTGTCAGGTTCCAGAGATGCCTGAGCCAGATGTGCATGCACCAGTTGACCTCTCTCTACATACATCGGTGACCTTAGAAGAAGAAATCATGGCACCGGTTACTGAGGTCATACCCAGTATCCTACAGGAGAATCAGACCAACTTCTGCAGTTCCCTTCAACTGAGAGCGTCCAATGATGGCATGTTCTCTAGTAATATACCAGACAAGGCTTACAATCTCCCAAGTCAAGTTGGTCTCATGCCTCAATTGTTTGGTAAAATTAAGTTTTCAAAGAAACCAAGAGTGAAGAGAGATATTGAAAAGAAAATTTGGATAAAGAAAAAGGATGCTAAAAGTGACAAAGTTATTAAGAGAGGTAGAAAGAAAAAGGTCCCTGTTACAGAAGATGATACTGGCATCAGCCTTTCTTGTCAGTCAAAATCACTGGCAAGCAATGAAGAAGTAGATTCAGAGCCTAATCATAAGGGAGATAATTCAACAATGGAAGAGGAGTTTCAAGAGATTGATGAAATGGTCAAAGAAAGGCTACTTAAAATAAATGCAGATGATTCTGATGATAAGACTTATTCTGAAACTGAGGAGGATGACAATACAGAAGGAAGCATTCATAAGTGTGAACATTGCTCAAAGACTTTCCACAAGAAATGCAGACTTAGGGTTCACAGAAAAGTTCACATGACCGAGAAATTTCAGGAGTGCAACATTTGCGGAAAAAGAATTAAATTCTCTGGAAGTATGTTGTCCCACATGAAGATCCATTCTAATGAGCGCCCATTCAAATGTGAATACTGCTTTAAGTCCTTCTTACGTCTCGACACTCTCAACACACATGTAAGGTCACATACAGGTGAAAAACTCTTCTACTGTGATATTTGTGGTAAAGGTTTTGGTGACAAAAGTCATTATCGTCGCCATCTCAAGATTCACTCTGGTGTGAAGCCATATCAGTGTAAGGTTTGTCTAATGACCTTCACACAAAACTGGAGTCTGAAAGCTCACTCCTTACAGCACGAGGAACTACGACCATGGATATGTACGATATGTGGTAAAGGATACACTCAAAAAGCATACTTAGACGGCCATACTCGCTCTCACACAGGTGAGCGGCCATTTTCTTGTCCGACGTGTGGTAAAAGTTTTAGTGACAGTAGCTGCATGAGGCGCCATGCAAGGTCACATCTCGGAGAAAGAAAATTCATGTGTGAACATTGTGGAAAGTCTTTCGCTAGAAACTGGAATCTTCAAGTTCACATGCGAATTCACTTTGATGATAAGCGATTTGAGTGTGAAATATGTGGGAAGGCATTTGTACAGAAAATCAATCTAGACAAACACGTTCTTATTCATAGCAAATCTGGACGAGGGCAGATGCCAGACTCACTTGGCATACTGGATTCAGACATGGAATAAAATTTCAATGTTTAGTGTTTAAAGTTTTAGGTCTACACATGCACGTTGGTGTGTCTTGCCAAATAACATGTATAAAGGTCTTCAACTTTATAAGATGTTTATGAAACTGTATACTTATGAACAAGTGTGTATATTATAATGATCCTTAAGCTGATAAAGGGAATTCCTGTACATGCACATACATTGAATGGAATTAATTTTTTCAAGATTAATGTTTTTTAACATAGGCATTTTACACTATGTAGTATGTTTATTGGTGGCCACTGATGTGTGCCAGTTTGTATTAGTATTTCCATATTGTATCTCAGCTTTATTTCCAATGTACGTGTATACAAGGCATGTGATTAAAATTTGTATTTCACAGTGGAGCTGTTTGACATGGCTGGTACTGGAACTTTGTTTTCCATTGTAGAGCTAGCTATTGTGTAAAAAATAAAGCTCTAGGATCTTAATGGAACTGTGTTTACCATTAAGTGACACATCATGTAAAGCTCTACAATCCACAGTGTACATTTAATTATTGAAACTATAGTACTGTACATGTAATTTGTCTAGATCAATAGAATCTATCACATGGTTGTGTAATTAGATAGAGATATCTTTCCCAGAGGACTGGGATTGTTCGTCCTGAACAAGGTTAACCGTTCTCCCACCTTTGATAATAACAAAGAGTTGATTGAAAGATTTTTCCCCAAATTCAATAAATTTACTTATATGATCTGTTGTTGTCATAATGTTGTATCATGTTATATAAGTTGCTGACATGACGTCATATTCATTATTTTTTATAGCAGGCAGGGTGTGTTTATATAAATAATATTGTTATCCCAGCCTAGAGTGGGATAGAGAAATCTGTCACAGGTGTGAGGGAATGTATGAAAAACATGGTTAGTGATATTTGCTTCAATGTACATTGACTGTTTTTAAACACTTTCATTTAATGAAGTTCTCATACATATTTTGTAAGTCAAAGCTTAAGCGTATCTGCAATTCTGAGTGTTGTGTGTATCGATATCTATATGTATACTGTATACTGTATCACATATATAATTTTTTCAGTGTTTTCTCTTATTGAACTGTATCAGACCTTTAATACATATACCTGTACACAAACCATCCCATGCACATTTGGTACAAAATCATTTTTATGGACAGAAAATAATCAGTTTTGGTTAAACCAAGATTCAGTATTCATATTATACCTACATTGTATACTAATGATAGAGAATAATTGTATTAATAAAAGTGATATATCTGTAAACACATACTACATACTGCATATTACTCTTTGTGATACATACTTTATATTAGTAGTTGTCCTTCCTGGAAATGTGACTGTTACTCATTACAAGAGGTGATTTTTATTTACAATGTTAATGTACACATAACTGATAAGTTGTATTGTTGATTACAGCATGTTTTACAATTAGAAGGTTAATTTAATGCTTGCCATTTGTCACCAAGTTAAATTGACACATTGTACACAGTATGTGATTAAATAGGTTGTAGAGTCAAACTAGATGCAGAAAGGACCTGTGAATTTAAAATCCTAATTTTTCTATATTTCAATTTTAATATAAATTATCAATTATCAGCTTTTTATTATCAGTACATGTATAAATTGTATTGATGTAAAATAATGCCATGAGTTAAATTACGTACATATTACAAAATATTGTAAGCATGAAATAAATTATGTTGTATTAATTACATTCTCCAAGTTGTCTGTTTTGATAACCTACACTAATTCCTCTATTGTGGCTGTGTACATAACCTACAGTACTAGTCCGCCCTCTAATGACCAGCCTGATGGCCTGGTGGTTAGGGCTTTCACTTCGTGCTGGTAGACTAGTACTAGAATCCCAGTTTGTGGGTTTCAATCCCAGGTCGCATCAAAACCTTCTCGATCCCTGCTAAGCGCCTAGCATTACTGGGTAGGAGGACTGGTTTGCTCAGTGTCAGGATAATGTGACAGAGTGAAGTATCATGTCAATGTAGCTGCAGCATGATATTTCAGTGAGACAGCACTATAAATTAACTATAAGTGCACACTGTCACAAGTAGATACCGTCTTGATATGACCTATACATGAGTTAATATGATGCTAAAACCCCAATAAACAAACAAACAAACCCCTCTCTAATGTGTCTGAGTGGATAACCTACACTCTGTCCTTTAAGGTACCAGCTAGCGCGATGGCCCAGTGCACGTGGTAAGTGCGCTCGCTTCATGCTGGTAGACTGATACTAGAATCCACTGTTGTGAGTTCGAATCCTAGTCAGGTCAAAAGACTTTTAAATAAGGCAATCTTCTCGCTCCCAGCTAAGCGCCCAGCATTACTGGGTAGGAGGAGGACTTATAAGCTCTGTGTCAGGATAATGTGACAGAGTGATGTTTCATGTCAATATGTCTTTGGTGTGATATTTCATTGATACAGCACTATAAAGTTGCCATTAGTGTGCACTGTCACAAGCAGACACCATCTTGATATGACCTATACATGAGCTAAAGGGACGCTAAACCCCAATAAACAAACAAACAAATTGTCTTTTAAGGTGGCTGTGTGGATAACCTACATTCTCTCTAATGTGTCTGTGTGGAAATCTTACACTCTGCCCTTTAAGGTGTCTCTGGGTAACCTACAGTCTATTCTCTTATCTGTCTCTGTGGATAACCTACAGTCTCTCCTCTAAATTGTTGGTGTGGATAACCTACAGTTTCTTCTCTAAGTTGTTGGTGTGGATAACCTAGTCTCTCCTCTAAATTGTTGGTGTGGATAACCTACAGTCTCTCCTCTAATGTGTCTTTGTGGATAACCTACACTTTGGTTTCTTTTATATTTGCATGGATAACCTACAGTCTCTCCTCTTATATGCATGTGGATAACCTACAATCTCTCCTCTAAGTTGTCTTGGTGGGTAACCTTCAGTCTATTTTCTTATGTGTCTGTGTGGATAACCTACAGTCTCTCCCCTTTAGTATCTGTGTGGATAACATACAGTCTCTCTAAGTTATCTTTGTGGGTAACCTTCAATCTATTCTCTTATATGTCTGTGTGGATAGCCTACAGCTTCTCCCCTATCGTACCTGTGTGGATAACCTACTGGCTCTCCTCTTAGTTATCTTTGTGAATAACCTACTGTCTCTACTTTTTTGTGTCTGTGTGGATAACCTACAGTCTATTCTCTTATGTGTCTGTGTGGATAACTTACAGTCTATTCTCTTATGTGTCTGTGTGGATAACCTACAGTCTATTCTCTTATGTGTCTGTGTGGATAACCTACAGTCTCTCCCCTATTGTGTCTGTGTGGATAACCTACAGTCTCTCCCCTATTGTGTCTGTGTGGATAACCTACTGTCTTTACTCTTTGTGTATGTGTGGATAACCTACAGTCTCTCCCCTATTGTGTCTGTGTGGATAACCTACTGTCGCTACTCTTTGTGTATGTGTGGATAACCTACAGTCTCTCCCCTATTGTGCCTGTGTGGATAACCTACTGTCGCTACTCTTTGTGTATGTGTGGATAACCTACAGTCTCTCCCCAAAGTTTTTTTTTGTGGATACCCTTTAGTCTCTCCTCTAATGTGTCTGTGGATAACACACAGTCTCTCCCCTTCTATGTCTAGATCTGTGTGCATAAACAACAGTCTCTCCTCTTAGTTGTCTGGTTGGGATAATATACCCTCTGTCTTCTAATATTTCTTTTTTACAGCCTTCAGTCTCTCCTCTATGTTATATGTATGGATTACCCACAGTCTCTTCTCTATAGTGTCTGAAAGAAAAAATACACTCTCCTCTTAAATTGCCATGGTTGATAACCTACTGTCTCTCCTCAGAATTGTCAGTGTGGATAACCTACTGTCTCTCCTCTAAATTGCCTGTGTGGATAACCTACACTCTGTCCTTTAAGGTGTGTGTGGGTAACCTACAGTCTCTCCACTAAGTTGTCCTTGTGGATTACCTACACTCTGTCCTCTTACGTATGTGTGTGGTTAACCTTAAGTCTCTCTCCAAGGTGTCGATGTGGATAATCTACAGTCTCTCCTCTAAGTTGTCGGTGTGGACATCCTACAGTATTTCCACTACGTTAACTGTTTAAGTGATAATCTACACTGTTCTCTTAGCTGTCTGTCTGTAACCTACAGTTTCTCCTCTAAGTTGTCTGTATGGATAACCTACTGTCAATCTGATTAAAATCAGATCTAACTTTGCTCCCGTTATTTAAATGTCACAGGGTAAATCTGAGGAACGCCAATAGAAGAGGTCGTTACCGTGACCTTTCTAAGCAGCTAATCAGCGAAGCCCTTACAGAATCGTCGGTATAGCAGGACCTTTCAAATCAATAAGCCTTTAAGGGCTTCTCAGTTGTGTTCCGAATGATAACTTGACAACCACTATAAACAATATGGCTGCGCTACAACTTGAAACCTTATTTATATAGTTGAAATGGCTTGAAAAATGGAGACAAATGGCCATAACACCTCTCGTAGAGTGTAGAAATAACAGTTGTGTACAGTGTAGGTTTTCATTCATTCAAAAAGAATTACGCAATACTTTCATCATGGCTTCGTTGGTAGCTAAGGTAGCTATTTTGACATCATGTAGAAAGGGAATTTTGATTGGTCCGAATATCTCATGAATATTCACAATAATTCAAAACATTTGGGTCATGGTAACGACCTCTCCGATTAGCGTTCCTCAGCAAGTTAGATCTGGTTTTAATCAGATCAACCTACCCTCTCTTCTAAATTGTAAGCATGAAAAAAGTATGTTGTATTAATTTCATTCTCTAAGTTTTCTGTGTGGATAACCTACAGTCTCTCCTCTTATGCGTCTTTGTGGATAACCTACACTTTGGTTTCTTTTATATTTGCATGGATAACCTACAGTCTCTCCTCTTATATGCATG
>JAUMGZ010234913.1:0-10873 GCA_032359645.1 Pododesmus macrochisma | reverse complement strand
AAGATCATGTGACCGAAGGAAGTATTATGTTAATATGTCTGCGGCATCATATTGCAGTGAGACAGCACTATCAAGTCGCCATCAGTGCGCACTGTCACAAGCAGACACCGTATCGATATGACTTAATCATGAGTTGAATGGACTGTAAACCCAAATAAAAAACAAACCAATTTATCCATTTTACTAAGAATATTTAAACCATTTAACCTCCACTATACTAAAGACATGTCAGTCAATGCTTAAACATTCACATTACTAAACATATGTTAAGCCAACAATTAACCACTTTACCAGTATACAAATATATTAAGCTGTGTTACTGTTTTTTCTTCTCATGGTTTTTTAAAAACTGGAAATTTCCAATAACATTCTTAATACATGTATGCATGCAAGAAGACGGTGCCTCGAAAAAATTGTTAAAAGTAAGCTTCATTAAACGCATTGCTCCGCTACGTCACATAGAGCTGTGATATTATGTAGGCCAATTACCAGTATTATTATACAAAAAATCACGATCTTGATTTTAATTTCACCTTGTACATGTATATCCAACGCATTTTTGCGGTATTCATCAATCACGCACGCACATGCAGCCGGCTGACATAAAAATACAAAGAAAATACGATTTCAAAGCAGCCACAACTCAACATCTACATGGAAACGCGAACAGATTAATTGGGTAGACGTTTTACTTTTTATATCGTATATCTAAGCATTGAAAACCTTTTTGTATTTATTTTTGTGCAAATTTTACTTTTTAACATACAAATGTAAATTTAATCGTGACAACTGACTTCACTTTTATTTTATAAATGTTGTATTGATTTGTTTCAACATTGTGATATTGGTGACTAATAGGTATTACTATATTTAGCCGTCCAGCCAAGGACCTTATTAAAATTTTTAAAAACTGTTATGAGTTCTCATTGACTTAGTCATATTATAAGCTTTCTCAGGCTTGTCAAACTACTAACGTGTATTTTTTTTCTAAATATGAATTATGTAAAATAGCTTTATGGAACGTATATAACAGTTGCCTAAATAAAATAACAAAATGGTGCAATCAATCAATCAATCAATCAATCAATCAATCAATCATTCATTCATTCATTCATTCAATCAATCAACCAATTACAGTTCTTAATTTATCAAAACAATGCAAATGTAAGGTACAAAGTCAGAGGGTAATAGTCAACATTGAAACTTAACATGGCATTACGAGTCATCAAATAAAAGTCAAGAGCAAGATTCACTTTTCACAATGGTAAGTAACCGCCCTTGTTGATAAATTGAAGTCACACCTTATATGTATAGCCTGTCTATACCGATTCGTTTCAAACTGATACAATTGAGAAATTGTTTATGTTCTTGTGTATATTACGTTGATATTTACATTGTACACGTAAAACGATCGCGAGGATGAGAAAATGTTGTAAATAGATCAATAACGACGGCCGTTTGCCTGTAAATTAGCGCGTGATTGTAATTTTCGTATCTTGTGTTGTTGTTGATTTTCTGCTGTTTTTCAGTTTAAAAGTCATACCAGATATTGTCAGACTAAAATTGTACATTACAAATACTAGCGTGTATATCACAACTTGTATAGACCCGTTAACATGAAGACAAAATGAAGGTTTGATGATGGCTGGAAAGTGCACGAGAATGCATTATTGAGCACGCGCATTCATTATTGTTCAATTATACATGATTGTCGCCCAATCAAAACGTCGCAGTCTGAAGTGTGGTAAATTTCTCAATAGATCATGAAATAAAATTAAAAAATTGGATCTCAAGATTTGTCATTGATTTATTCTGTAACATGGCCCTTACGTGCGATTATTCATCCATAGCTTGATTGTGTCCGTCTTACCTGTCTTCACGGATTCTTTAAACTCGGAATGCTACCTCGCTGGCTTTATAATTATTATTGATCATATTCCTGTAAATCTCGGGCACCATCTACCTTTACATACTTCTTTAATGTCGTTATAAATGAATGCATGATAAGGGACTGTCTATGCTGAGTGAAAAGACTCCGTAATAACTAACAAAAAAATTAAGTTTTATCAAGGTTGAGCACCGTACAAAAAGAACAAATACGAATACCTTTTTCATTTTGCCCGACCACTGACTCGAACTCTGGGCCTACCGCATACATGTACAAAGTTGATCTATTGTGACGGTATAACTAGTTAGCGATGGTAATGATAATGCGATGATAGTTTTTGCAATAAGTTATCATACTGGTATGCGAAACATGTACATTTATCTAGTAACAATGTGTCTACAGACATACTTCAGATAGTTATCTATAATAACTTTCAGTTTAAAATATCACCTGTGATGTAGGTAACGAATATTAAATGTAGAGTTCCTCCCATGCCGTCCATATTCTATTAATTATAGATACCAAATCGACTTTGTGATTACCGAGACGTATAAATGAAGAGATATAATGAATAAGTGTTAACGTTTCAATATACTATTTCTGTGCTATATAGGTATGTAATACTACTTATCAGTGAGAAAATTGATTTGCAGTGTATTATACATTGCACTTATAAAAAAAAGTAAATGTAAAAATTTGATGAATGAGAGACAATTTCGTGTTATATGATAGATAATTCTTACTTAAAAAGGCATTGATGAATAGGGAAGATGATATGAATATATCCTCCTGTGTACGATGTCGTTTGTGAGCAACGCATTCATTTGTTTTTTAAAATGTAGTTGTGTTTGATTTACTTAATATACTTAAATTGGGCATGGCTTTCCGTCTATCCGACCGTCCGTCCGACTGTCCGTCTGTCCACCAGCTTTGATTTTCTGTATTGTTTCTCAGTCATTGTCCATTTTTACCTCAAATTTTGTCAGTTTATCATTTTCACCAATTCTCATGCCAAGCTCAGAGGTCGGAAACTTCCATGCATACAATATCTCTTTATGTTTGGAGCGTTTTTATCATCATTACTCGAATCTAGTGTGAATGTTGAGAATGTCCTGCATATATTTAACCAGTTTATATTTAATCTCATTGACTGATACTTTTAGCATGACATTTTATTGTTTTTTTGAGCGATTTTGTTCAAGATTTTGACAGAACATTTAAGATAAAATATATATATATGTGTTTTTTTAAAGGGCATACTCATATTGATTGTTGCGAATCAGTCTCCCTTCCTTTTTTTCTTTTTCTACACTATTACTTCTTAAATCGTTACTTGGGACATATATTTATGAAATTTGCTTGTTTTGACATTATGATTGCTTCAGTTAATTAAGTTCAAAATGTTATATTTACCATCACATGGCAATGCCACTATATATCCCAACCGAATTATCGCCTATGCATGTCATCTCTCATTGATTATCGTTTTTTTTAGTTTCTCATTGCTTATCGTTTAGTTTCTCATATATTACCATTTAGTTTGTTACATTGGGATAGCAAATGAATAATATAAGTATTGAACTGCTTTCAGTTGGCATTCATAGGAGATATAAATGCCAACTGGACAAAGGCAAATTCAACATCAAGCGCTAGATTCAACTGAAAGCAGTTTCAATGCTTAATTATTGTCACATTCACATACGGAGAACGGTTTAATCTCAAAATCATTATTATGTAGTGCATTTATCCAATTCATTTTAAATTGTTGCTTTACCAAGTTGCAACGTCAGAAAACCCACTATCCCTACTTTTTATATCAAATAGGTATATTGAAATTTACATATTTGATTAGCGTAAAGACAGATGGCAATACTTACTGGGGTAATTGATTGACTGATAGATTCACCTGGAATTGTGGTCTAAGGTTTTCTAAAATTTGCATTAATATCAGTTAGCTAACATTCAGTTTGGTCGTACTGTCGTGTTGTGCTGCCACTATATGGCTGTCATTTTCCTATCAACACGATCCTTTCAGAAACGCTTAAAGCATGAGGAAAACTTTAATGTGATTGATCAAGATATATGTACGCAAATTAAACATAATAAATTGAATAAACTATGAAACATTTGAGGTGATAAAACCACACGAACCACGCAATAAAATATGGCATTCCATGTAATGGCCTACAATTGACGTATAAAAAGTATGATAACTGCCAAGATATGCGTATTGCTTTATATATCTGCCCACTTATTTATAAATGTCAAGATTTACTAAATGATGAACATAAGGAATACACACGCACCTGTCAGAACAGAAGCCTACATAGATAATCTTCAACGTTTATTGAAATTTAATCACCTGTAAATTCACACACAACTTCAGGTTGCGTTCGTCTTTTTTTCTAATAAAGTTTATAACGTATAGAAAAAATGGTCATAATAGGTTCAAAATTATTTTGAAAAATACATAAATATTACCTCATAGAATTTAAGAAAACTTCCAAGTACGATCAAAGCAAAAATCTTAAATACTTAATAATAAAGCATTTTAAATCTAGACATGCGTCAAAACCTATATTTCAAATACAGAAAAACGTTCGTGTGGCACTCGTAAAATTCCAAGTGTAGCGGACACGGAACCATCATCAATGACATCCAAAAAGAGGAAAATCAAGAAAACCATGATCCAGACAAATATATCGCAAAAACGAAAGGGGAGCAAGGTAAATCACCCCCTCCCCCTCCGATAAATAACACTAATAAATATCTGTTCGAATGTCTATCAACCTGCTTGAGGCATATACAAGCTACCAAAACACACCTTAAGTTTTAAAAATATGATGTTGTAAGTTGGCAATAAAAGCATTAAAGCTCGGCTGTGAAAGTATACTTGTTTAATTCATTGAAAACTGTTCAACTTTTGAAATTGTTAAACTTTCTCTTTGTAGGAATGGATTAATAAAATTATAAAAAATTGTTTTGATAGATCTAACTATTGCATTTCTGTGGTGGCTGATTTGTGCAATCTCGTCATTTCGCTTGTTGCAGCGAAATAACGATAATCATCGTCTTTTCGCCCCGCTAATTATCGTTATTTCGCAGCGACATAACGAAAAGACGACGGAACCTAACGCGAAAAGACGAAAACATAGAGTCGCTAATAAGCGGAGCGAAGTATTTCGCCCCGCTGTTTATCGTTATTTCGCCGCGAAAATGTCTACCCTGCGGTTTGAGACCAAAGTACTTTGAGAATTCAGTGCAATTCAAAAGGCTATATAGAACTAGTGTCAAGTAATACCAACGTGTCACGCTGTACCGGTGGTTGATGATCGCCATTTCGTTATACCTCTTTCTTCTTCTTCTACTTCAGAAACAGGATACACGGTGCCGTCATGATTACGACTTACCGTAAAACAGAAGCTTGCTTAACAGACTCAATTTTTACAATGCCGAAACTCATAATAAAACAAGAAAAAGGGGCACTGTTGATTTACTTTTTTTATTCATATATACAAAACTAAAATTTATACCATCAGGCATTAGGATGTTGTGTGGATACACCTTAAATTTATAACCTCACGTTCAATTCTTAGCTTTGTTAACTTATACTAAAATGAACTCTTTGTGAAATAATCGATTGAACCAGTTAATTTACTAGTTATGTTAACTCTGACCAGCAATAGTAATAAGTTCATATTCAACTTAAACTGACTTCTACACAAAATATATAAGTTGTTCAACATCATATTTTTGACGGATCTGGGCGATAATTTGTCCTCAAAACTAAGAACCTGTACATGGATATATAAACAAATATAATAGCGACAGGGTAAATATGCAAGGTATATACAAATGTCATCTTGATTGAAATATGACAGATTCGGTACAGTGTTTCCGGGAGAAGTTTGTACTCCCGAATCCTTTTCCCCGTGATTTGACATACATATTTGCCGAGCATTTGGGAATGCGTGAGATGCTGATTTTACAACGAGAGCTAGCTCAATTTTCAGCGTCAATGTTTCGTTCTTTGCTCCTGGTCATATCATCATAACTTTGTTCCTATTTCCCCTTTATTTTCGTAAGCATTGTTTGCGAAACTGTTTTCTTGTTTGTCTCTTGTCTGTCTCCTACAACATTCAACAAAAGATGGACAGAATGGTATATATTTTGGCCAGGTCATTCGGTCCAAATATTTCTGTATGAATGGAAAATCGTAAACGGAACTTCTGCCAATAGCGTCCGGATCCTGCGTACCGGTGGTTGATGATCGCCATTTCGTTATACCTCTTTCTTCGTCTGTTCCTAAAATAGTGAAATACGAACTTTCATAAAATATTAACATCATTCTAGGTTTACAACAAGCTTGCATTTCCGGTGAACTCTTATATTGTTACAGAGACGCTTCGTTAACGTTAAACAAGGGGGAAAAGTAGTAATGTATATATATACTTTTTGAGTCATGTGTTATTTAAGAACCTACCTGGCATGGTTATATCCAGCAGAAGTCCGATAGCTCTACCAACAAACATGTTCGTGCTCAGTAATACGGATATGATTTGGTCAGCTATCTCACTTCCTGTAATATAGAGAAAACATCATATGAAAAATAAATACATAGTTTTAGAAATAACATTTACTTTCTCAAATAGTTGTAGCGCACGTACATATTTTAGCATCAGCATTACCATGAAACAAATATGGCTAGGTTTGATCTCCACGATATCTACTAGCTTAAGTGCTGAAAATGATTTGACTTTCTAGCCTGGCGGTCAATTTGAATTCGAAACCCATATACGTTTGTTTGATTGGTGTTTAAGGTTCTTTTGGACACATGTGAAGGTCATATCGAGACGGTGTCTGTTTGTAAAAAATGCAGTGTTGACGACTTTGTAGCGCTGTTTCGTCGAAATATCACTATTTTAACGTTCTATGTGGTACACCGGAATCGAACCCACGACCTACTGCACACGAACAGAACGCTTTCCCAACTGACTTAACGCGGCGGTTGCCCAAGATAAAGGTAGGATTGGTGTCAGTAGAAGGTAACCGTATGAAATATGTTAATATGATGATTGTACGATGTTGTAACAAGCCATTTTTACTGACCTGACCTTAAACATGAATTACGTGTACTTTACTTTAATTCCAACATAAATAATATGATACAGTTATTGCTATGCAGTGCATTATCATTTCTTTGGAATCTGATAGAATGGATTAATTATAAGAAAACTCGGTGGGAGTATGATGTATAGGTTTACTCGGTGAGTGTGAGTTGTACTTCAATGAATTAAAAACGACAAGAAAATCAATAAACTAATTACTCGAGGCATTCCTGGAATGCCAATATTTGTCAGGATATTTCTGAATGGTTTATCAACATTTTAATTTCTTCAATTTACGCTGTTATTGTTGCATATTTTAACGTTTAGGAATGCAGATATCGCACGGAAGCAGACGATTAAATACACAAAAGAAAAGTATTTTACGAGCCTGTGATGAATGGAACATTTTGGCCCGAGAATATTTTTGAAAAGTTATGGTAAATCATGCTGGGTTCCGGCAATTGAATGTTATCTTGTCTTTATCAACGTAGCATCGGCTTCGCGATTTCATTAACTTGATATCTTCTTCTTATTTCTGGAGATCATAACGGAGTCGGCACAAGCATACAGAATCCCATTTTAATGGTTTCAATAAAAAGCAGGTAACAATTTGAACATTTATGTTATTATCATACAACATGAAGGCATCACTCACTAAAATATGGTCGACATACGTGCACCGTAATGACAGGCACATGTAAAGCTGAATAAAACAGCACATGTTGTTTTTAAACACAAATCGCACGTTAAAGAACAAGTGTGCTAGTGTGAGAGAGTTGCCAGTGACTCGCCGTAGGTCGGTGGTTTACTCCGGGTACTCCGGTTTCCTCCACCAGTAAAACTGGCACGTCCGTAAATGACCTTAGCTGTTGATCGGACAATAAGCCCTTATACAAACAAACAAACAAACAATTAAAGAACAAGTCTTAGAGCATCAGAGATCTTACGTGGGCTTTTGCGATATGTAGAAGTTGAGCTAGTTAGTACGCTGTTTAACTTTCATTTCTTAGTGTAAAAAATGTATCCTAAATTTCCACAATTAAACCTTCTCGATATAAAATATATATCTTTTTCCAATCAGCCGGTCATGTGGTGCGTATTTTCTCTTTAAACCTCCAGCTCGTCCTGGTGTCCTTATCTTTTCATATATTTTTTTCTCCTACCTCGATTTTCTGACAAATTTTCTTTTCGTTCTCCAATCTTTCTGTTATATGACATATGATTGACTTGAAAGTATTAGCATAAATGTCTTACTTCAAAAATAGGTAAGGTTCTGAAATGACCCTTCGTGAATATATTTGTAGCAATCAAACAAAATACGTAGAATCGAAAAAGGTGCAAATAAGCAAAACTGCGTGCTTTAGAAAAGTGAACGCCCAAGGCCGTAACTACCATTGAGGCAAGTGAGGCAATTGCCTCACTAAAAATTTCATTTACTTACTCGTTTGTTTACTGTTTTAGTTAAAACATATACATTTATTTCACCTGAGTTGTTGTAATATCTTTCTTGATATTTAAGAACTGGTCCGACATAATCACCGTATTACAGTCTGGTTTTGTCATTTCGTCGGTTTATTCTCACTTATCCAACATTGAAAAATGATCTAGTATCAAGGCTTGCCAAAATTTCAGATCTATCGCCTGCATGAATGTTATATTTTGTATTACATTTATGTAATTATAGTATTTGGTCAAATGTGCTACATGATAAGTTTTGATTTTTGTGTACAATATTCTAAACTTTTAACTATTGTTTTCTTTAATTACATTTCAAAGTTATCTGATTCAGAGGGAATGGAAACCAAAATATAAAATAATTTAAAAAATTCAAGATAATCAATGTATTCATTTTTTTCAATCTTTAAATACATTATAATTCAATTGTGGTTATACAGAAATGATATTGACGATAAAAATGGAGTTTAACATATACATTTGTACTTTGGAATATATGCATAATAACCTAAAAATATATAAATAAATTGTGAAAATGTAACGTTTGTATAATATACCTACACATATCCATATGGTTATTACTTTATATAATAACATTGATAATTTGATATTATATATAATACATTTAACTTTTGGTCAAGGAAAAATACAACAACAAAAACTTGGCAACAGCAACAACAACAACTTGGCAACGGCAGCAACACCACCAACACCACCACCACCACCACCACCAACAACAACAACAACTTGGCAACGGCAGCAACAACGACGACGACGACGACGACGACGACAACAACAACAACAACAACAACAACAACAAACCAAATCCCTTAATCAGTGCAGTCTCAAGTATACAAAACAGCGGATCTTGTAATTATTTACGATTTAAATCTATAATGTTCCTCGATGTTAATATGTAGTTGACGTATGTATAGTTGCTATAATCTTCTAAATGTCCTATCGATGTTTATTTATTGTGTTGATTCAAAAATGAACTCAACAGGAAATTGAGGCAATAAAGATGTTGATTTTCATTGTGACTTAATTCACTTTACTTTTTAAGTTATAATCAAAGTTTAAAAGTAGGCCCATCACAGTCAGCTGAAGGATAGGTTTGGGGATGGACGTGGGTGACTCACACAGTATAGCAGTTCTTGCCTCTTTTAAATATTAATGTATTTATTGGATGCATGTTTCAGATTTCACTTTTGTATTCTAAACCATATATAATTTTCTTGATTTTTATTGGTGATCAATAAGAATAAATTATGTTCCAGTTTTTTTTTTACCTTTATCCGCGATCACAGACCTCTGTACTATGTTGCTGCTTTTATCAGTAACATCTCGGTTTCAGTGTAATTTTATATATTACAACGTTAAGGTATCAAGAGACTTGCAAAGCACTAGAGTTTGGACCAAAGCATTAATTATTTACAAAAATATAAAGCTATACATTTTATACTTTAAAATACACCAGAAAATGCATATTAAACGTCCCTTTTTATTAAAACTATTCACGGCGAACCGCCTTTCAAATTATTACTACACAAAATCTATCATATTGTTTTAATTTCTGAAGCAATTTAAAGAAAAAATTCGATTCTATGCATGTTTTAGGGCATTCGTTTTCTGTTATTCATTTGACATCTATAAATTCAGTCAGATCTGAATACTGTGCACTGTTGCAGGTCATTTTTCTATCAGTGTTTGGCCTAAGTTGTGGGGTTTATTCTTTCCCTGAAAGCCACGAGCTTCCGAAAGTATGCGCCCTCACACACACGCACGCGCGGCGCGCGCTCGGGGGCTGCCCTGTACCACCTCACTTAAAATGTTAGCCTAGTTACGACCTTGGCCTTAAAAGTGTAAGTAAAGTTAAGTAAAAATACTTAGTTAAAATGTTTGGTGATGCTCGTCAAATAGAATCACATCATTTACACTGGTTGCGTTTTTGCAAATGCTTAATCATACATCGGCATGTGCGTTAAGTCTGGCGATTTGTGATGCATTTGTTCAGTGTCGGGTTTTACAAGACAGCTGTTGGGGTGTTTACAGTCAACCAATAAAAATTACCTCCGACTGCCATTGCATAATTTCAAGCCAATAAAAATAACTGAGAGAAAATAATACCAGAAAATTCTATGGTAAATATAGGTTAATGAAGAAAATTGTATTTCAATACCGGATAGCACCTAATCCTTTGATTTATTGTATGTGTGAGTCATGTGAGGGCTGTGTGAGTCCGGTGTTCAGTTTTCCGGACTAAATATTGGTTAAGTAATAACGCAAAAATGTTATAAAAAAGGAAAAACAAAATTGCAACACTTTTAAATGAACTTAATATAATTACAGACATTATCCCTACGTCATAGTTTGAATTTCTTACGTCATAGTTTAAGTTTCTACCAGTCATTAATTTGGCTTC
>JAUMGZ010234902.1:0-10875 GCA_032359645.1 Pododesmus macrochisma | reverse complement strand
GGCAAACATTGCATGCGCATCTATAGTAGAATTTCCTATTGCATCTTTCTCTCTTATTTTTTTCGTGTAAAAAACCTCCTTGTGTGACATGATGTCTGGTTGATTTTTACTCTCTGTTTTTTGCGGATATGATGTTACGCATGCGTACGTCGGGTTATTTCTGCGCTTGACAGAAATGATGGAACACATGTTTCATGAAGTCCGGGAAATAAACAAGAACGATCAATGGTTTGCGAGTGCTCAAGAATCGTTTAGTATTAATGAGGAAAAGAATACAACGCATCTATACTCAAGATTTTGAAATATTTATTTTGAAGTAAAAGGGGAATTTTAGGGGAAAATAGGGGAATTTTGGTACTGTTTTCTCGAGGGGAAAGTGCCGTTTAACGGCAGCTAAATAAAGCTAGATTAATCCCTGGTTACGTGTAATTTATCTCAGGGGAGCCAAAGCTACATTGTTAGTCATGTCAAGATTTAAACATTAACAGCAACCCTAAGACCAAAGTGGAAAGCAATGAAACAATAATAAACTCTATCAAGTTCAACTTTAATTGTCATGTCTCTTTATACAACACATCAGTTGAACAATTGGGGATATGATTTTATCTATTTATAGAATATGAAACCAATCTCTTTACCTATACACTTTGTCAATTTATCTAGCCTCTCTACTATTGTGACATTAGAGTAGTCAGTGATGTGAGATTGATCTGTTTGGATCTATCAATATATCTGGCACCCCCATCAATGTGATATTTATATCATCAGGTTTGATCTGGTGAATACTTACATCAAACGTTATATGTATCATGTCCTTGCTGACAGGTGACAATGTCAGCTTCATAGGAGCAGCAGATGGCGCTTAAATGTAACAAAAACAATACAATGTCAGACACCTTGTAAAATTACGATGTTATTTCATAAATCAAGATTTAATCAATAAAATACATAAATTACATAGATTTTGTACAGTTATAGCAAGAACATAATTTCACAGATTTGACCGAGTTTTACCCTCTATGTCATCCTTACTTGGTGATATCACATAATTTATAAGATTTATTATAAATCAAGTGAATAGTACACTTTCAGTCATTTACCATATATGACCATGGAAGACATAGAGTGTAGTCACCAACAAAAGGTCATGGTGAGTATACAAATAGTGTGTGTTAGCTAACATAAATATAGACTTACAGATACATGTATAACATATCTAAATATTATAAAAACTTTCAAACTGAAATTGGTCACCAATAAAAACAATATCTACGAGAGGCAAAAAAAGGAACAGTTGAAATAAATCAAAAACACTTAAAACAGTCAATTTTATGCTATTATTTTCCTATACAAAATGTCTTTTTCAGAAACATCTTCCACCAGAAGGAAGAGATGTTAACATTCATATACCAGAGAAAACTATTATTATAGCATAAACTAAACACTAAAATTTAAATAGTAATAGCATATAATACCTGATGGGCTAGTCCTAACTACAACTTCATTGGATGCTGGTCCTCGACCTGCAGCATTTTCAGCCTCCACTTGAAAAGAGTACCATCTCCATGGCAACAGGTTATTGATAGTGACCTTGAGATTCTGGAGGTCTGAAGCCAGTAGAGATGTGGTTTTAGAACCAGATGAAGTCTGTACCTGTTTGTACTTTATATGATACTTTAGAATTGGTCCATTCTGCTCTGAGAGAGGTACACCCTTTATTTAAACAGAAAACATTTATATGACATGGAATACATCCATTATTGAAACAGGAAAACATTCTTTATAATTATGATACATGTACATGTACGGTATATACAAAACATTATTTATACAAAATAGAAAAAAATCTGTAAACTAAATTAGAATATAGCAATACTCTCTTACTATTATATTATATAGAAGAAACCCCTCATATTAAGCTAAGTTTTTTATAAAATATACAAAACAGCCTTTATATAAGACCAAAAGAAAAAATTATTGTGTTTCCGCTAACCCTACCTACCCTAATATTTAGTGCCTACCCTAAAAGTTGTTTTGCCATTTTCAGACACTATTAAAGTCAGAACCTCTGTCTCTATATAACCTATGTAAAAAGTTAAAGTAAAGTAAAAAGATTTGCCTACCTACCTACCCTAAAATTGTTGAAGCTGTTAGCGGAAATACAGTATTAATTTTTGTTGGCCTACAGAAAAAAGTTGAATTTTTTATATATCTAATATCATAAGTACATGTATATAGAAAATTTACAAAGTTCATTCTGGTTAATTATGCACATGTTCTCATTGATAGCAATAGCAAAACACTCAAAAAACACCCTGGTTTTTGTTTTTATACCTATAACTTGCAAATATGTCATTCAACAAACTTAAGTACATTGTATTCTGGTATTTAAATCCTATATCAAGACAATACACTTATATTAGATTGAATGTTCACTGCATACTTACTTTCCAGGTAACCTCAACTGACTGGGAGGACAGTGAGATGGCAATCACCTGTACAGGACTCCCTGTAGGAACTGAAATAAACAGTCACACATTATACATTTATAGCTAGTCAGTCATCTGCCTTTCCTCATATAAAATTACAAAGTACAGGTTATTACAAGTTTGAAATTCAATAACAGTAATTTACAGAAACATATTGTAATTCAACATTGATTCATCTATGTATTATATCAATATGTTGTTTTGTTTCAGAAGCCTTAAGTAAAATAATTAACACATTTAATCAAATTAATGTCATGATTATATTTACTAACTTCAGGAAGTTGAACTTATGATTAGGCTTCAAGCAAAACAGCATAATAATAGTGATTTAAAGTATGTGTTCTTGATAATAGAAATGCTCTTTAATGTGAGTTTTGCCTTTCTTACTGTAAAATCCTTCAACTAGTAAAGAAAGGGGAATAACTCTTAAGAAGCTGTATTCCATGTAACATGTGCAATGTACCATAATTGTGATATGTTAAAAAGAGTGTATGTTGCATGCTTTTGTTTTTGGATAGCTCTTCTATTCAATAGATTATGTGTTTGTTTATCTGCTGCAGTTATGATAATAGTAATTAAATTTAAAAACAGTGAGTACACAAAGATTGGTTCATTATATTTTTGCAAGACCAGCAGACTTATAACTGAATAAGTATGCACAGTTAGTGTACATGTACAGTGGTACACTACAACATATAGTGTAACTAACTACAAAGTGACATACCTGAAACTGCTGTAATGATTTCCACAGAACTAGACATATTTCCCCACATATCTGTCTGCCCCTCGATGGTAGCAGCTTGAACTGTGAAGCTGTATGCTGTATAGGGTTGTAGACCAGTCACTGTATGTGTTGGGGCTGTGTTTGTCTGGTTGGCAGATACTTGTAATGATACAGTGCCTGTGAAGAAAAAGGTGTTAAACAAGTACCAAGACAGAAAAAAATAAAACAAAAAATATTACTGTGGTTTGCAAATACATGTACTTAAAAGAAATATATGATGCAAATCCTTCCTGCCAAAAGAATTTCTGATAGTAAAAGATTGTTACAGAGCCGTGTGCCTAGCCAAATATTTCTGCATATCTTGTGTACTTACTGTGTCCTACATGGTTGTACATAATGGATTCAACTTATCTCACGCAACCCAGCCATTAATACAATGGATATTTTCGATTGGAGTATGAGAAAAAGAAAAGAAACCCTCCAAACATGGGACATTACCCATTTTCAATCATTCTGTTATTTTATATTTTAAGTTTAAAATAGAATGATGTGAATGTGGATTTACCCATGGTTCCAGATGAAGCCCCATACCAAATTCTGTACTTTTTTATAAGGCCATTAGTTAAAGCAGGCAACATCCAACCCAAGTGCACGGAATCAGGAGAAACACTGATGGCTCGTACATTTCTAGGCTCTGATGGACCTGTGTAGAAGTTCAAATAATTATGTATAATCTCATAATGTAAATAATTAAACATAAACTTTATTTGTCATAATATAAATTTTTATTGATGACGAAGAGAGAAAACTTAATTAACTTTAAAATTATTAAAGTTTTGCTATATAATAGATAAAGCTACTGAGCATTCAATATTATTCAAAATCAGTGAAGCTCATTTCAAAAGTTTAAAGAAAACTTAACTCTAAATATTTTGATTATCGTGAATAGTTTAGAATAAAATTCAAGATATTATTTTACAAGTTTGAAGTCAATATCATATGGAATACCTGAATCTAGTGTTTTTCCTGCCTTTATGTTACTCTTCACCCCTTCCCCGGCATTATTGACAGCCGACACACTAAACAGGTACTCTCTCCCTGGAGCCAAGTCTCGGGCAATGAAGGCGGTCTCTGTGTTCAAAATGACATCAGGATGGCGACGAAAATCTAGCTCCAACCTTCAAATTCATTAACCAATTTTATTATAAAAGTAAAATTAGCAAAGCAAAGAAATGTCAGCACCATGAAATCCTTTTTTTTTTAAACACTACAATTAACTAATAAAAGGTTGTGAAAGAATTGAAGCTGCTTTAATCGGCATTTAACCCATTTTTTATAATATAAAGTCAAAAGATATAGGCAACATTCAAGTTCATTTCTTTAACAGTAACATAACAAATGTAATCGCACAATGATACGTATGAAAATCAGACATGTGATGCATTATTCCTATATCCCAGCAATCAAATATACTTTGTATTCTTGTTTTGATAATATTATCATTTATTAGAGTATTTACTGTAAACGAACATAAAAATTAATTAAAGCACATAACATGCAGTAATAAAAACATGTCGTTATTAAAGCATGTGTCATGTAGTAATATAATATTTCATTAACCTTCCTTTAAAATACAGTATGAACTGTGTAACTGGTGTATTTGGTGTCTGAGTGACCAGTGTCCAGTTGACTCTAATAGCTGATGAGGACAGTGGAGCAGGGTCAGCTAGGACAGGAGGTACAGGAGGATCTGTCAAAAAAGAATAAATGTATTCACTAAATATTTATTCCCAATTAAACATTTCAAAAATCATATCTTCAGGAATGCTTATAAAAATGTCCCCCTCTATGAATACTAGAACAGTTAATTCATTTCAAAATATTGGAAAGATTGTGTTTCACCGATGGGCTTCATTTGAAACTGCATAAGTCTATTTACTAAAATGATTTTATTGATTATTACATTATTCAATCTGAGATATCATCATCACAGTTTCACAAAAGTTGTACTTCTTTCAATTGATAAATTAAAATGTACAGTCTAATTTTCAACAAAACTTCAGAATAGTGCAAACTTTATTGGAAAAATCATCAAAATTTGCATTTTATATGCAGATGAAAAGGATATATTCATTTTCATATTACTTGGAGATGACCATTTTTATATTAAAGTCATAAAGTATTGTGCCTATATCTCTCGGGCACAAAATTAAATCACATTCATACACACAATGGTTAAACAAATTTCAAAGATGTCATCCCATTCTGTGTATAAATGTGACAACAGTTCTGTAATTGTGTGAAGAGAAAAGTTCAACGATATAAGAAAAAATATTCAAACTTCTTCTGATCCGCTTAACTCAAAGTCATACATTTGTAAAGTCCATGCATTAAAGTTCATGCAGAAAAAATGTGCAAGTTACCTATTACATAAACTGTCACAGCCATTTCAGATGAGCCAGCCACATTGTACGCCACACATTTATACTCTCCTGTCACACAGAATTAAATCAAATGAAATCAAATCTGCATATGGAATGTATCTCATACTTTCACAATCTAATTATAAGATCATTGTGTATAATATTGTACGATTACATTATACATATCCAATGGTAAGTACAAACATTAACATGCAACATTATGAGGCATCTAATCCCTACTATTAAAAGAATTCTATTTGTATACAAGCTATATGGCAAATATGTTACATTGTTATACTTGCCAAGTCTTCTCATTGAAGAGGGAGACTCCTGATTTTTAATGCTCATTTTTAACTTTCCATATCTTCAGTATTTCATAAATCTTGTTTTTATCTCAAGTCAAATTAATACATTGCATGAAGCAACAGAAAGTATGTAATTTGAAACTATCATTTGCCACAGCGGGTGCATCTTAACTACTTTTTAGACAATTTTAGATGAAAAACACATGATATCTCCCCAATTTAATATTTTGAAAAGTTGGCAAGTATGCAATGTAGTATTAGTTAAAAATGTATTATTTTGATTGCATAATATACAATGTCTGAGCTGGATCAGAAGACATTGTTTAATATAAAATATTGATATATTTTAAAACATTTTAGTTAAGCAATTTTCTTGTATGAACATTAATAGACTTATTTACCTGCATCTGATGACTGTAAAGCTTGAATTAGAAGTCTGTGTTTCTCTGGGAAGCTGATACGCTGGTTGTATGATGTCGACAACTGACGGCCATCTTGTTGCCAATTAATAGAAGGGGAGGGAACTCCTTCTACTAGACAAATCAGCTCTAGCGCTTTTTTGATGTACACAACAGCATTACCCACAATCCTATATACCTTAGGGGGTACTGTAGTACAAAACACAAAAAAATGTAAATTTAATTTAATAACTTGTATTTAACAAATTAATACGAATTACATGTCAATAATAATTAGTCCTTAATGGCGTTGATATTGTGGTTTCCCATTGATGTATGACCTTCAACACATCAACTGTAATAAACAACCTAGAAAAACACTGAAAAACACATTTGGGGAAAAAAAACCTTCTATCTTCTAAAATTTGCTTCTGGACATACTGAAGAAAGAAATGACCAGTACTGACCATGAAGTGTGAGTGCTGCTGTCCAACTGATGGCTCCTTCTGTACTAGCAGCCACACAGGTGTAGCGTCCAGCATGATGCCAGCTGGCTTCAGATACATGCAAGTGACGTTTATTCAGCGAAACTAGAATTCCTGGCGGAAACAAGTTGGTGTCCTGTATAGAAAATACTTAACAATTATTACTGACTCGTACACGTTACACAATTTATAACGAGAAATATATTTTTTACTGAACTAAAATTATACACGTTATCAAAGAAATATATACAGTCAAACCTGTCTTTAAAGACAACTAAAGAGAACTAAGAATAGTAGTGGCCTTTATAGACTGGTGACCTTTAAATACAGGTTCAACTTTAATAGTTGAAATATGAAGTCAAGGGATCTAAAAATTCTGGCCATTAAATACAGGTGGTTGTTAAAAAGAGGTGGCCTTAAAGGCAGGTTTGACTGTATTTATATATATATATATATATGCATACATTACTAGCAATGATTTGAAATGGTAATTGCAGGAATAACTAGTATGTGATATTTGTCTGTTAAGACTTTTAAAAGTCATCTGGTTTATTGCTTGTCATAACAACACTATATTTTAGTTAATTTGAACTAACAGTTACTCAGGGCTGCATATAATGATACTGATACCCTTAGTCTTATGATTATAAGTTAAATTTGGCAATATTTTCCCTATTTAAACTCTATCACTGAGTCGATGATGATCACTGTACCCCGATAGGAAAAAGCCCCACCATTATGTACAAACCTAAATCCTCTTTGCCAAAGAATGCTTCAGCAGATTAAAGATAAGTTGAATTTTGTGTATTAGGTTTGGAGGCAAAGTTCTAGATTTTTCAACCTTAAGACAACAAACGACAAGTGATGCTGGCATAAAATCACATTAGGCCATACAAAAAAATGCATAGGTTCTCAGACAAATTTTTTTAAAATTGGATGAGGGAGGGAGGTTTTTTTTTTTTGAATTCAAGTTGTTTAGGACAAACTTTTTTCAGATGAACGTTTAATAATAATAATATTAATTCAAACAAAAAGTACAGAACTTGCAGATAGAGACTGTCTTCTTTGTTTTTTAATCATGGTGCATGGCCAGTTGCTGCTGTAGTACACATGACAACTTGATCCATCTCAACTTTCGACTTTCCGATACTTGCCGACACGTTGTAAGTGGTGAATTTTTGTCTGGAAACATCCACCCGTAAGGACCTATTGATTCATTCTTAATACTGTTGTATAGTTCTGAAAACGTACACTCGTTTGAATATTCAAATATTATGTTTCACAGATTTTTTTATTTTTTTTATTTTTTTTTATTTTTTTTTGATTTTTGCTTCTTGAAAAAAATCGTCAACTCGGAGGGTATTTTAGGTATGCAGCAGGGCCCGAGAACCTAGCATATTTTTTTTGGCCTTACCTAACTTATTTGGCTCATTTTTTCAAAGAGAAACTAAATCTTACATTGTATAACCAATCAACTGTCGGGGTAGGATTTCCATCAACCTCACATGTCATGTTAAATTCATGTCCAATCAGTGTTACTTGGTCCTTTGGTGTCTTTATAAAATATGGTGTAGCTGTGAAAATAAATTGATTAAATCTTGAATGTGAAACAAAAATACAGGTGTTAAGGTAGCATAGTGGTTAAGACACTTGCTTCTCACAAATGTGGCCCGGGTTCAATACGCAGTGTCTTAGGTGGGATGGTACAGGATAGCCAACTTGAACACGTGAATTTCCTTCAGGCACTCCGGTTTCTTCCCACAGAAAGTATCCACTCGCGCTGCCATCCGTGCCAACGAGAGAGATTTCGACAAAAGTGAAATAACTTTTATTTCAATCATTGTAAAATAAATAAAGTTTAAACTAAGTCTTAAACTAAAATACAGTCAAGTGCTGATTTCATCACTTGATCATAGCTGATAACATCATATGATCTCATAAGTGTTAACTGTTCTTAATTAACAGATTGTTGAATCTATCTTTTTGTAGCACCACTTTAAACATCAAAGGTGTTGATGGGTTGGTGTCTACATTGTCTGCTTACAATGAACTCAAGTCAAATTTAATACTTGTGGTTTTTTCAATGAAATATTCAGTCATCAACCCGTTGACATGAGATATACCACATATGTTGCAAACATTTATTGTAAATTTCAAAAAAGAAAATATAAAATATGATGCAAACTATTCCCTACTTTTGACTTCTAAAATTGCATGGTTTCCTTATAAACTTATTTCAAATTTAACAAAACCTTACGAATGACATAATAATAAATTAAAAAATCAGTACCCATGACATGAAGCTGGCCTACATTAGTTGCCTTCCCTGCCTCATTTGTTGCTTGGCAACTATATATCCCAGCATCAGATATTCTTACTGCTTTAATGAACAAACCATCCTCCATTTGTGTTAAACGATCACCAAGAGTTAAGGGTGAATAATCTGAAAAATAACAAAGGTCCAAATCATGAATTCACTAACACAAAAATTACCATTCATTTTGTAAGAAAACCATCTATATTTAAGACTGCGTGGATAGTTAAATGTAGTTATGTTTACATTTGATCAAATTACTCGGTCAGCAATGTTAGACACTTTAGTATGATGCCCATGAATAGTAAAATTTGGTTTGGACTAGTGAAATTTGTTTTAATTCTGCTCTTTATATTGTATAATAGAATATATTATTTTGTCTGTGCTGGCAAGTGCTTGAAAAACTTAAAGGTGCAGACTGATTACTTGGTACAATATAATATAAAGTTGAGGTGAATTCACCTTTAAGCAGATCTTAATACAGGCATCATTGTTATAAAATACTAAATTAAATTAAGATTGAGATCTTGTTGGAAAGAATTGCACGAAATACTGTATTTGATCTAATAAGTGCCTATGTCCCTATATGTGCCTCTACCTTTTCAAGCACCAATGGTCCTGTATAATATCTAAGACTCATTTCAGGAGAGCAATGCAGTACATTTATTCACAATGTTTGGACTCATAATTTGTCCTAATAAGCTGGCCCTTTACTTTTTCTAAATTTTTGGGCACTTATTAGATCTATTAAAGTAGTTATCATGGTTCTTACCTTTCTCCCAGACTACTACTGGTTTAGGATCTCCATACACCTCACATGGCAATTTTAAGTCCTGCCCAGCCTGTACTGTAAGGTTAGAGAACTTAATCACAATGACAGTTGGAACTGAAATGTTGAAAGATAAAACCACTTAAGTATGACCGCTACTGGGAATGAAAGTCCTACAGATTGGCTGATTTTCATTATATAGGTCAATTGACCTAAATACTTTTTATTTATGCAAAATAAAGGATAGGTCAATGATCTCGTTTTTGAGATATAAGCATTTTAAATTTTGGCGGGAAAAGAACACTTTTAGATTTTTCATAAGTTGTATATGGAAAAAAAACAGATTTTTAGGGGCCAGAAATAAGAGGGAAAGAGGTTTTTTAATATTTTTGGTAGATGGGTATATAAGGTGTATATTTTAAGAATACTATCAAAGCAATAGGGGTCAATTGGCAAATGTATTAACATGGAAAATGCTAAAGGAGTTACAAAAAACTGGGTAAATACAGAAATGCGAGTAGTGCACATCCTTAACTAGCTAACTCTTGGTTCGAAACCCGGCCACATTAAAACCTAAGACGTTAGAATAAGGCTATCTTCTCGCTCCCTACTAAGCGCTCAGCATTCCTAGGTAGGAACAGGACTGGTTGGCTCAGTGTCATGATAATGTGACCGAGTGAAATATATCAATGTATTTGCGGTATGATACTTAAGTGAGACAGCACTATAAAGTCGCAATAAGTACACGCTGTTACAACCAGACCTCTCGAAATGACCTATAAATGAGTTGAAGGGACGTTAAACCCCAACAAAATAAACAAGAGGCCCCATGGGCCTTAACGGTCACCTGAGTTATCCATTTTTTCAAATGTACTTTTCAGTCTTCATAAATGTCAGTGGCCTTGACCTTGGACCCCATGACCTTGAAACTTTGTCAAAATATTTCTCGCATTATTTCCTACAACTCT
>JAUMGZ010234891.1:0-10876 GCA_032359645.1 Pododesmus macrochisma | reverse complement strand
ATGAAAAAATTCCTCCTACTGTACCAGTTACATCAGCCGTTGTCTTCTCATAGTTAAGGTGAATCATTTCTATCAAACGATAATGAAAATAATGAAAAAAAATCATAGATAATAGATACGCAAAAGCCACGCCGAAAAACCATTACCCTTCTGAATCAAAACAGTGTTTCAAGACTAACTGCGAGAAAATGACAACTTTATACATCCCGTTTTCTGTACAACAAGCAAGATAAGTGGTAAAATCCAAGAAAATCACAAATCCAGCACAAAAACTAAAAGTAATTATAATGATGTCACAACAATTTGCAAGACAATTATTTATTCATGTGGACCTACTTAGAACGGTCTAAGATTCCAGCACACAACAGGGCGGTGTGCTTTTATATGTTTATGAGGCCTCGACCTTCCCTTTATTTCAAGAATTAACCACTCACATTAATTGTCAAGTGAACGAGTAAAGTGTATTTACATATCTACAAATTGGCAATTGGAATCATGCCAATTTTACGTAGCTAAGTACATGTAGTACAAAGCGGTTAGCTACTAAAATATAGTCGATTCGTTCGCACATAGTTTTAAACATTAATGACTACCAATTCATGTTCTCGCAAAGGAACAAGAGCAGCAACAAAGTCAACTTAAACTGCAAAGTTCAAAAGAGGGAGACCAATGAAATGCAAACTGATTAATATTTTGAGTATTGTTACGGGGGAAACCGACATATTACGACTTAAACTGGTGCTGAATTTGTTGCTGCGGCTATTGTTAGTTTTTTAATGTATCTTGTTCTGTTGATTCCTCATATTCAGTTTTTGAACAATTACTATTATACCAGTGTAAGCTCCATACTATTGGACCAATTAACAGCCTGAAAACTCATTTGCAAACTTTAAGTCTTAGAGACAAAGAAAAAACCCCTTTCGTGAGAGGTCCTTCATCAACAGGTGCTCAAGAGAAATTAACTTTAGGAGAACTTGAAGTTTATGAAAAATCTCCATCCAAACAATACTTTATACTTTAAAAATGGTCTTGACCACAGGCTAGATGTATGCGTAGTCAACAGTTGACTTTTCAACGTATTTCCCGGGATATATTTTCAAACAACCAACTCCCCGCGTTCGCATATATGACATAGAGATGACATAGACAGATTTTAGTTTTTTTAATCATTAAAATACGATAAATTTTAAAAACAAACATACCATACTGTATAATATTACGTTATCCGTAGTTTTTCCTATGTATTCGATAAATCAACAATAAGAAAGTTTGTTTTGTTATTTAAAATACAAGTTATGATATCTGTTAGAATCTTTCTATCAATAATTTAAATGTACAATAACTGTGTGTATTAGACACACCATACAATTATATATAGGAAACATCGATCTCATTATATTAGTTTTCAATATTAAAGACTTGCCCTACCCCGGTAGTATTGAAATGATGACCATGGTATGTTCCAGCCAATTTTCTATCAATATGATTATTGTTGGGTGCTTAATCTTCATTCTTTTGTAAAATAATGATGAACTTGCCGTTTAATATGTTATCAACATATGTCGTTCTTCAAAGGGTTCCATAATGCTCGATACATTAAAGTGATAATATACGGAGTTTCGTGATGATCTGGTTAGCCATGTTGTTTGGATATTTATGTTAATAGCCGATTGATATAAGTCATGGAGAATGGAGTGCTGATTTAAGCCATATCGTTGCCTCTCTCATGTACACGGATACAATCACTTGTGTACATGTAGAACAACTTCCTATCGAACAACGACTGATGTATACGGACTTGTTCTATTAAAGCTGAAATACCCTATAACATGGAATGATAACTCATTACGTACAATTTTTAACTTATCCTAACAAAAAAACCCAAATATTTCCGATTGGGTGGCGTCTATTATAGTACATAATTTGCTTGTTGTATAATTATTACAATATGTTCATAAGCATTCGTTGTTATAGATTAACAAACGATTATAAACTGCCTGGAAAAAAACACGGCATTCTTTTATACATACAATTACAATTTATACTTTTATTATATATTTATTATACATGATGTGCAAAACAAATTTAAAGAAATGTTCAGAACGATATACAAACTTTTGGAAACAATTCCATCACAATTACACATACATTTCTGTATATATTTAACATGTCATATATTTGTACAATAGATAATAAATGTAAATAATGATGTATACGTAATATATAAAGACTCTTCTATATATCCATGTGGAAGATAAGGATAAGGGGGTAACAAATCTGGGTAAAACCTCCTGAGGCTTTGCACGGAAACAAAATTGCGTCAAAATGTAAACTTAAATTGATTGTTTAAAAAAGATAAAACTGAGACCTGCACTAGAAATATTTGAGTTTTTGGTTAGGTTATGCTTATTATGTTTGAAGGGATTTAAATTTCGAAACTTCCTTCGGGAAGTGTACGCTCTCACGGAGTCATAGTTTAGGAGAGGGATGGTTGATGTCCTCTATTCATTGACATTTAAGACAAACAACACTACTTTAAACAAGGCGGATATTTCCCCCACACACCACAAGCTCATCTTCGTTTTTGCTTAAGAATAAATGATTTTTTAAACCGGTGCTTTGTTGATATCAAAAACAATCCCGAGTATCTTTCGGGTTTTTTTGTATGAAACGAGGTTACCAGGGAATTAGACATATGCAAATCCACATAAAGATTAAAATATTTCGATATAAGCATTCCTGCTTTGGATTTTTTTACTCACATTAATTCCCTCTTTACAACATATGTGAAAAAATGTCTTTATCTTAGGGAAAGACATTTTGCCTGTGCGAACTTTAACAATGAAATGACGTCATTAATGCGCCACTGATGCGAAATTGCAATGTCGTATTGCGGGTAAAAATTAACTTGGATCGTTGTCTTTATTCACTTTTATCGTTACGAAAAGGATGTCAAAGTGAAAGAAAGGGCATCAACTCGCCACCTGATTTGTAAAGCAGAGATATCAGTAAACCTCGTTCAGAACAACCAATCCAAGTTTATGTGTGAAGATGTCTATGGCTCATACCACTATGTATATGGGAAATATATCTTTTAAATCCTTGGTTTTGTGTATAAATCAAAACCATCTTATACAGACATTGGCAAAAATTCTATTTTAAAGATTATTATTTCTAATATGTGAATCGATGAAATAAATATAACCGAGTAAAAACTGAGAACAATATGTTCACAACAAATAAATAAATTATTACATGTACACACCATATACAGGATTTACTTATTTTTGTGACTTTAATTATACAATATCAGAGAAGGTTTCATATATGAGACAATATAAATAACAAGGTGATGAACATGTGTCCTCAATCACATTGTTTACTATCTAAATTAAAACAAGTGTCCTTTGGACATGCGTAAATGAGCATCTTGTCGGGCATACATCGGACAAACTTTTCACAGGTATACGGATGACTTGTTGTCGTGTCGTTAATGAAGTCATCACAGTATATATCTGTAAAAGAAACAATAGTAGATGTTAAGCTTCTACATAGCACTATTCACAAAGAAGCATGCATTTATTTATTTGTTCAACTTGTGTCAACATTTTGATGATAATACATATCCTAACAAATGTTTTTGGCTGTTTCAGATAGTCAGAAAGGATGATTTGCGGTTAAGTCAATTACATAACATGACATCACACGCAAACACTTTCTTACTTTAATTTTTTCTTTTCCGCTTTCGTTTCCTTCGTCGTCTCGATTTTCTCTTTCGCTTCCCAGAGCGTTTCCCTACGATATCAACAATAGGACAAGTTGTTATCGCTTTTTTCAAAGATCAATTGTCAGAATTTAAATCGTTAATTTTCATTTTATTTGAACATTCCATGCAAATATTGTATATACATGCACCAATGTTATTCCGTTTTGTTATGATAAGATTAAGTAAATATGCTTTGCAAAGATTACATTTGTTTTTTAGGGAAAGCAACTCCTGAAGCTTTGGGAAGCTTAGGCTATTCTAGTATGTATTATTTGTTAAATACCCACCAAAGTTAATGAGCCCATAGTATCTATCGGATGTGTTAAATCCAATAGCAATGGTGTTCTGGGATAGATAATCGGTTTCTATATTAAAAACAATTATTGAATCTACTACCTTAACTTACCAGGTACTACATATACAACCTCACGCGCAGGAGCAACTTTAACTTTCGTATCATGCATATCTACTTGAGCTGTAATTTCCGTTCCATTAAAATTCAAATCTGGCGTGAATTTGGCAAAACTGTCTATTATTGTTTCACATTTATCGTGATTTGTTTTAAGAGTCCAAGACATTTCTGCATTAGATAAATTGCCTGATGTAGTTTTGTTAAATCCTAACTGATGCCATGATATATTTCCAGACGGCTGTGGGTAACCAGCTTTCCAGGACGCAGATATACTGAGCATTTGGCCTTCTATAACCTGCACTGGAATAACGAGGGTGACTTCAGGTGAGGGCTGACCTGATAAAAAACAATATGTAAATAGGTATTACAATAGTGGATCCTAATAGGTAGAACTATGATATAAAGCTTATCATTTTAAACATTGACGCATGTGTATGCTTTATGCGGGACTTGCTATACCGTGTCCGTTAACTATTATCATTTGTGCTACATAATATTAAAAATGTATAAGGGTATTATATACTGGTTAACTAAGTTTCTATTTTCCGTCCAAATAGAAATGAATTTAATACCACATTAGTATCATTAAACATTCACATTTTGTCCAGAATTGTCCATGTTTTATTTTGAATAGAGATATCATTTACCTTCATACATCACATTAGCTGACTTGCTCTCAATCTTGCCACCATTATTTACACCACATGAAAATCTATCTTGATCGGAACACACTATTGAACTATGGTCAATAGTTAACACAACGGTAGTAAGAGCTCCCATTTGGTTGATTTGGTGCTTTAGTATTTGATGAGAATTATTGCCTTTTAACGTCCATGTGCCATCGGGTTTTAGTACAAATTCAAACGTCTCATTCGACGCTTTTCTTACTTTGTCACCACGTATGAATACCGAAGTCCATGCAGGTATATCTACAATCTCACACGTAAATACGCCTCCGTCTGCACCAGTAACATCATCTGTTGTCTGTTCATAGTTTAGATGAATCATTTCTATCAAACGAAAATGAAAACAATAAATTCAACACTCATCGTTCAAATGATGTAATGGTCTATCAGATTGGCTGCATGAAACGAGAGGAGGCCAAGTCACACGTATTACACACATTGCATTAAAACTTTCACCTTCAGAAGTACCAATGTGGGGGCGATCATCAAGCGCAACAAGTCAATGTGTTATTAAACTGGATCACAGTGCTACAATCTTACCACTTCATAGTTAATGGCATATAAGTATAAGCGAATTTTGATCACAGTATTGTATTAATAATATATATAAACTGTAAATAAATGTGATATAACTTGATACGGAATTAACACCTAAAGGAATAATGTTTCAATCTTGAATCTCATTAAGCCTTCAGCAACAACTAACATAGCTTTACAAAGACCTCAAAATAACCGATCTGATTGTATACATAGAAAGATCAGGATACATCCTAATGCAAGAAAGTATGTTGTTTCCACTCCATTGTTGTGCCGCAAATATTAACAAAAATATGCAACAACGTATACAGAATATACTGCATACAAACATACATATAATATAATGGAGCCGACAAATGACTTGGGAACGTTAACCTCCTTTCATCTTCGAATTGTGTATAAAACAGTGAATGACAATTCAGCATATTGTTCTGAAACCTACTTCGCACTTCTGCTACCGACGATAGAAAACACACGTCCATGCTTACAGAATGTTAACAAGTCGTGCTTGTCTGGATGACATTTTGACTCTTTTAGTTATTCAACAGCTTAGAAATGACATTCATGGGTATATGACTGTCATAGCTATGGCATACAAACTTGGTAATGCGCGTTAATAGTTATATTTACCTTTTCACAAATAGTATTTAAATTCTATAAAATTGAAACCTATTTTATTTTCAAATTTACCCTAGGGTGGGATAAAGATAATCTAACACCAGTGTCTGGTTGTGATCGAAATATTCGAACCAGAGTGTTGAATTTTGCTTATCTGGCCCGACTTGGATGAAAATCAACACGAGGGTTCAAATAATTTCAAAGTACATGTAACAATAAACAACTTCTTTCAGTATCGGTCTTTATATAATATCAACAAGGAGGATACACTTTTGACACAAAAGACTAAATTAACAAAAGTTAACAATAAATAGTTTTGATTGTCAAAGCGCTTTTGCGAGTCGAATCAGCTGGACTGGGGTCCTCAGAAGGGGCGCACTATTTGAGTTACTGACTGCCAATTTCGGAGTGTTTCCTTTTCTGGGCACAAGATGAACGTTAATGTTGATTTAAAAGGTACCACCATACATGGAAGATCCATGGAAAATGAAACCAAGGGCATAAGCAGGTGAAATTCCTTGTGACTGAATCTTGAATGACGCTACATTGATGTCACATGATTTCAAGACAAATTTATTCAGCAACGGTGTATTTTTGGTTTTTAGATCAGCATGGCGTGAGCAAATTTTATTATATCTTCCTTTCCTCACTTTGTTGTTCGTTACTATATTCATGTGCCAAAAAGCTGACCAAGTGACAAGTGGCAGTTATAACTGATGTTACTGTCATTGGTCTCAAGTACGGTTATATAGTCCAACCGCATAGCAATGGTAAATATATATTGCATTATATCATATCGCCATCTCTACTGCATTTGTAACGATAAATGTGTCCTAAAGCTCTTCTCCTCCTACTTGCCCGACCGCTCTTGATTCCGTAGATTTTGTTATATTTATTGCTTGCCTGTCACAGTTTGTAAGCTTGCAATTATTATTGAAAAGAATAGTAAATTGTGAACTGTCATAAAGTCCATGGTTATTTCAAAAGTTAGCCATCCAAATATGGAGCTAGCAAAAAGGTTGAAAAATCCAAACAAAAGACATTATCAAACGGACAGCGGTTACATCAAACAATTTGGCATCAAGGTAAATAAGAAGAAATAAGAATAGCGTCATCACAATCCTCAACACTAGTTAGCCATGATGACTTATTAAGGACAGTCACTCAGCACGAACTGTCAGTGTGGGTTCAACGGGTAAATTAGGCCTTAACCTTCCCACATTTGCCGCACATGACAAGAATTCTTTAATATGGACATTAAATAATTCATGGCAATGGAACAAAGAGAACATATGAATGGAATAAATTTAAATGATTAAAGACTATCCTTAAAGTTCAAAATGTCCTCGCTTAGGCTTTTCGTATCAAACAGACAAACACAGTAAGCTATAGTGAATCTAACTACATTTTAAATTGTTTATACTCAGCACAAATTATGACAGACTGTTAGTATAATACGGTCTTTTGATAATCGAATGAACTTTAACAAAAAGGTTATCAAACAAATAATTCAATATTCAAAATGTGCCAGAAAATCCATAATTATTATACAGCTGTATAGGGGAAAAGTCTGTCAAGGAATACATGTATAAGGAAAAAAGTATAATTTATTGAAAATAATTACAGTAACTTATTCCTTAAACAAAACGCTGTGTAACGTTGTTCTTCTTGGTTTAATTTCATTTGTGAAGATTTTTTCATTTTCTCGTTCATTTCCTACAACCCAAAAATCGTCAACAAATATGTAAGTATGACGAAAAGCAGACCGAAGTTATAAAATATAATTTTATATAATTAGAATACTTACTACTTGATTAAAATTGATTACAAGAAGAGCCGAACGTCAGAGCAAACAAATGTTGAATGGTATGAGTATTCCGCCAACTAACGTGCTTGTAGACTACATGTACAGTAACGAAAAATGTGATACAATAGACCAACATAAAAAAAACAGGGTCCCTCATAGAATGAATGCTACAAAACGAAAAAATCCCACTAACAAATCTACACATCAGTTCCATAATATACGTTAAAAGTTACCATAACTTGTTCAATAAATCACCATATCATGTTAATTACATATTTAATGCATGCAACCTACGATACTATTATAAAGGCAGCTGTATATATAGATACGAAGATTACTAGCTTTGCAAACTGCTTATTAAGTGCAAGTATACTAATTTAATTGTAGAGTGCTTGTCGAACTACAGTATGCTTTTCCTTCAAACTTACGCATGTTGTTTCTTGCTGTTAATCTTTCAAACTATATTCCACTATCTATCTATTTTTATCTTGGAAGCTTCAATCATTTTTAACAAGATTTAGCATTATTATTTTTCGTTTCTATTCTATCTTGTTTACCTGTAGTTTTAAAATCACCAAATATGCAAATTACGAATTACCTGCAAGATTTGGCTGTATTCCTTCTATTGAATCGTTGTTGCAAAATCCTTGTGACAGTTCAACTTCTTCAATTCCGGATAGCGTCTTAGGTTTTTCATTAAAGAGGCTTCTACGCATCGTATGTTTATCCACAAATCGGAGCAAAACGGTCATTGTTCGCAAGCAAATACGAGAGATCGAATCCCTTTCAAGATTTCTTTTAACAGAGCACGAACCTTTTTTCTGGAGTCTCTTTATAACGACCATGTTTGTTATTGAGTTTGTTCATTTTACAGAATTTGCCTTTGTTATTACTTAAAATGTTATAGTACTTTACTTTGAATTTATAGTCGGGGTAATTAATTTGCTGTTATAAAAAGTGTCGTTGTAACGAAAATCCACTGAACAAACTTGATATGCATCAGGCAATATTTTCTAACAAACATAAATTACAAAACTAAAAGAAAAAACAAATATTACCTCACCAAAATACTCTAAGATGTTACAACAGCATGCTAGTCAAACAAGCTACCAAGCGCCATGTATATACTGTTCCCTATATAGGCAGTTATGCTTATAAACGGCGTAGGTTTTCTTGAATATTGTTACCTTTAACTACAGAATGGTACTCATATCATGCAGTAAAATAAACGTTGTCAAATTGTTTAAATTTCATAGTATCTGGAAACTGTGAAAAAAATTCTATATAGAAAGAACATTATACAAATTACCTGCTAGTTTTGGATTGGGTTCTTCCGTTAAAGGCTGAGTCGGCGTTGCTGTTGTTGTTGTTGTTGTTGCTGCTGTTGTTGTTTTTGTTGTTGTTGTTGTAGCTGCTGGTTTGAGAATCAGGTCTTGGTTATCTCCTGTGACCTCTAAAGGCAGCTGTTTGTCGTCAGTTTTAATTTTAGGACCGGTACCTGGCAATGCTAACCCTATGTCTATTTTTGTCGATGTTGGTTTAGGCGTCGTTACTAATACCGTCCTGGTAAGAGTTTCATTAACTGCAAAAATCAAATGAAACAACAACAAATTGGATCATTAGAACATAGAATATTGACAAGCAATAGCCTCATCAGAACGTCCCCACCACAAAGAACTTCGAACAGAGACGGTCGTTTTAAAATGACGTCAAATCAATCCAAGTAGTAAGATACCTTACTCACTACCTAAAGCCAAGCTACGAATCAAGTGTCAGGAACTCGGAGGAGAGGAGAATGAATTAAGAATAGAAAAAAGCTAAATAAAACAAGGCTAGGAAGACAAAAGAGGGAATAAGAAATCCCGATGTTTATTAAGGACATATCCCGACCCCGAGCATACTATAACAATTGAGTTTTTATATAAAACAATAATAATAATTTGAATGGTGTACTACACAACTCAATACAATACCATCTTTTTTTAAAATTGTATTGTAAACATTAAAATCCAACTGAAGTTGTTGCATTAGAGACTGGTTTCAACAATATGCTTTTTCTCAAAGCAGTTGCTTCTCATGTTTAATTTTTTGATAATGTTATAAGGCGAGTTTTTCGCGATATGAACACACCATAGTATTTACTCATAAACATACATATATAGTTTTACGATGTCTGTGTATGTTATTGCTTAATACTTTGACGTTTGTTGATGTGTTCCTAAGCGTTCCCTCTGAGTGAGATGTTATGTTAATTCAGTTTGTACTTACACAACAAGCCAGTAAGATTGTGATCAAAATCTCGTCCTGGAATTTTGATAGGAACGCTGTCGCTAACTTTAACCTCCTTTGCTAAAATTGAAATTGAATCATCTCAATAATGCGATTCAATTAATGCGTTGGAAACAAAGGGTGATATTGTTAACTACTACATATTTATGTTGAATATTCATGAGAATGTATCGTCGAAGTCTGCAATATTAGCAACTGTTCGACTAGTAAGATAATATTCAAAACATGAAATCACATTAAAGAAACAGTAAGATATACAATAAAAAAAACCCATAATTTTCGCAAACAGATATTAAATACAGCAATAAACTAGCTTATGAAACAATTTACGTCAATGACAATTTAAAGATGCTTATCTTGTGACAGACCTGTAATCTGGTTTAATTATACATTACTGTGTCCAGTCAATGATCATCCTGTATCGTTCTGAGGTCGATGTTTGCTTATTTATGTTATCATTTGCCGTCAATATCTTTGATCCATTTCATGATTTATTTCGATTTAGATGCATTGAAAACAATTTACAAAAACAAATTATGATTTAGAATACTTGTCCACAATGGAACGAACAATTATCTGCATGAATTACAAATCTTGGAATTGGTTTTAATACATTTGCTTATTCTCAACCTAGTTTTAATAGAAGTTCGTGATGTTTCCATGTTTAGTTAACAAATATATATTTGGTTCATTTTTCTGTGTGCTTCTAACGTTTTCTTATTGTTTGCCAAGGTCCATGGACTTATGGCATTAGAATATCG